>QANX01004078.1:306537-319749 GCA_003254975.1 Ochetophila trinervis
AACTTTTTATATATATATATATATATATATATATATATATATATATATAATTTGTCATTACCATATTACCGTTTGACCGTTAAGTTAAATATGTGAAAACTAACCGATGGGTTTATTTTGAAAATTTGATAAATTTAAAGGTTGTTGGATGATGAAATTTTAAAAATTGATATTAAAAACTGTAGGGATAAATACATTTTAGTATTCTGTAGTTTGATAAATTTACACATTAGGCTTTTAAATTTCAAATTTATCACATTAACCTTTCAATTTACATTATATGTCACATTATGTTTTCAAATTTCAAGTGTAATACATTAAGCCTTTAATTAACATTATATGCAACATTAGGTCTTTAAGTTTTAACTATATTAGATTAATTTTTCAATTTATATTTTATATCACAATAAATTGTGCCACATTAAAAAATTTTTTTATGCCTCCTATTATGATATAAGATATAAATTGTAAGATTAATGTGATACACTTCAAATTTAAGAGCCTAATATAACATATAATGTAAATTGAAAGCTTAATATAATACACTTTTAAACTTGAAAATCTAATAAGACATAAATTATAAATTATAAATTTAATATTATACATTTGAAACTTAAAAATTTAATGTTAAAACTTATCAAACTGTAATATATTAAAATGTAACTATCCCTAAAATGTAAGGATGATATCTTAAAAGGGGTATATAATAGTTCGCAAACCGACAAATCAGAAATTGGCGGTTTTAGGAGATTCTCATTGCATTAACCTAATAAACCGACCTTCTTCCTTATCAGGTTATCTCAAACATAAGCTATATGTGGACTATATTCTTATAAAAACAACATAAATAAATGTTTTGGAATTAATAATTAATACTAAGATATATATAGTAGCTAGTATTAATATTTTGGGCACAAGACGGTTGAGATTCTTGGGGGCCGACCTTTCTAGGGATGTGGAGAATGACAGCCAACATACAGAACGTAAATAGTCGGCGCTACTTTTTATTTTTGGATAATTATAATAATCGCAACACACATTAAATTGATTTATGTCATGGAATCTTCTCTAAGCTACATATTAGTCTTAGCACAAAGCTAACTGGCAAGTAATAGTTAAAAATTACGACAGCATATACATATTTATGTTAAAAGTATTGCAAATAGTTTAACTAAATAAATTTTGTTTAAGTATTACAATAATTAATGTGGCAAACGTTAATGATTGAGAAATAAATATAAACTTAAATATCAATAACTAAACTCAAACAAACAAAAAAATTCATATCAAATCAATTTTTTTTTGTTAATTCATGTCATATCAATTAATTATTATGTTATTTGGTAAATTTATTTTGGTGAACTATTTTTTTACTAGCCAGCATTAATGCATATATGTCACTCCCCCCTTATATTATTTTCAAATATGAAAATTAAAGAATTAATAAAAAATAATGAATGGCCGTTAAGAGATATTTATAACTTGTTTAATACTTACTAATTACTACTATTATAATCTTAATGATCATTAAATTTCAGAATATGCTCTCTAAGGTTATGTTTAATATATGAAACTACTAAAAACTGAAAAATGAAAAGGAAAAAGGTAAAGAAGTATTGCATGTAGTTTAGTGAAAATTAAAGCCATTATGCTTCTATTGTTTTATTTTATATTGGAGAGATTTTTTAAATAGGAAATAGTAATTGAGTAGTTCTAGAATTATCAAATTTATATTATTGGTTTTTTCTTTTCATAATTTTAAGGCCTTAATAATTTATCAATAATTAATAAAGCATAATTGAATATTAAAAATTTAGTTAATAAATTTAATATAATAGCAATGCTCATACTAATTTTATCGCTAAGCTAGTGAGGAAACTTTTCAAAATTCTCCCACAAAGTTAAAATATAGTATTAAACGTTCATGTGAGGAAAATTATGGGAATAAAAGTACATCTTATTACGTGTTTTCATTATTAATAAATATCATGTTGCCTATCTTCTTTTAATTCCATTTACATTTGACATTCTGATTAACCATGAATAAAACAAGTTATATGTTGCTAAATTCAGATCAACTTGCACTCCATGATCACGATTAGGATCTCAAACTCTTCAGACTTCACCGACCAAAAGATTTGCAGATGGATCAAATTAAAAACTATACAATCTTCTCATTATTGGATATGCTCAAGCAAAATATATATGGAGTACTATTTTGAGGTGGAAAAGAAATAAATCATCATAATCTTCATCATGCATATAATTAACTTGAAATAATATAAATGATTCACGTATAACTTAAGTCAATGTATGTAAAAAATTCTTTCATATCTTAAACAAAATCGAACTAGATTTTTTTTTTCGTTTAATTTTTTATTGGTAGCACTACTAGAAACACTACTAGAGAATAGGGTCAAAGACGACGGTGAAAATTTATCGTCTTACGTGTTTAGACGATGGACACAAAATCGTTGTCTAACAAGGCGTCGTCAATACTCATAAAACATCGACGACGGTTAAAAATCAACGTCTAAAACGTTACTACGAAGCCAAGCTGACGCCAAGCGGCAATACATAAACGACGGTTTTTACTATAAACCGTCGTCTATGTATATTATCGACGACGGTTCATAAAACCGTCGTCCAAAATAATTATATATTTTTATATTTATATAAATTTGTTGGAAATATATATATATTTCAGCTTTTATATATATTCAAATATATTTATTTAATATAAATATTTTAATTAATAATATATTTTCAATACAATAAATTATTTGATAATATGTTTTTACATATAATCAATACAATAATAATTAATATAAAAAACACTAATAATAAAATAATTATATTAAATTATACAAAAGTATAAACATTTCTAATTAAAATAAAATTACAAATTATATAATACTAACAATTACAAAAATTAAATACATAATTAATAATTAAACTAAACTAATCAAAAGATGATAACAAATTTGAAGGATTTGAAACTTCTTCAGTAAAATATTCAGCCCAATCCTCTCTAAATTCATCAACGTAGTCTTGCACCCAAACACAATTTTTAAACTGTACATAAAAATCAAACAAATAATATTAATGCATTAGTAAACATAATATTATATATAAATTTACAGTTATGCTAAAATTATACTTACAGTGTTATGTAAATGAGACTGTGGTGTTGATGAATCGACATTTATTATATCCCTCATCATCATGCATACATAATATGCACACTCATGGCTTGTCGGTTGCAATGGTGCCTACAAAAAAAATATTTAGTTTATTAATATACATAATTTCTAATACTTTATAAACATTAATGAAATAAATAATTCATAGATTTTACATTTCCGCCTCGCCAACTAATTAATTTATTCTTCGACCTTTGCCTCTTCAACTCATTCCATAATGTCCAAGCTCTATCTATATATATATATATATATATATAACATTTTATAAATAAAATAAATTATTAAAAATAAATTTACTCACTAAAATTATTATTTTTTAAATTAACTTACTTGCTTATTAATCGCTTAAAATCAATATTAGCTTTGGTGTTGGCGGAATCAAAAAACCAAATATACCCCAAATACGGGTCCACGATACCAAGCGTCCAATGAGCACTGAAATAAACGTCAATATTAAAAATATATAATATACTATATATATTTAAGAAAGTAATAATTTCACATATAATTAAATTGTACCGACAATGATATGGAATTAACCATATCCTATTGAAGTCAGGCTGTTCTTTCCACTGTTTGACCAATTGCTCAGCTTGGGATGCCAACATTTCAGGT
Organism: Ochetophila trinervis; assembly: GCA_003254975.1. Classification (NCBI taxonomy): domain Eukaryota; kingdom Viridiplantae; phylum Streptophyta; class Magnoliopsida; order Rosales; family Rhamnaceae; genus Ochetophila; species Ochetophila trinervis. The sequence continues at coordinate 310,356 of QANX01004078.1, forward strand.
CCATAATTCTGCACCACACGTGGATCAATAAAAGCATATAACAAAATTTTTCCAGTGCAGATCATATGTCGATACAGCTTCCTGCAAAAAAATTGATCCACGTCAAATACACTTTAAGAAAATTTATATATTGAAAATAAATTAATTATAACTTCAAATATAAATTTTTAGCTTACTTCATATAGAATAAGACGCAATCAACACCCAAGTCATGCATCTGACAAAATTGGTCAATATCTACATGTGTCAGCACTCAAGGATGAGAATTGCCTATCATACCCCTCCCCATGTTAAATTGAAGCTGCATAAACTGTTGGTTGAAGACATTGGCAGCTACCATCTTCATTAATCTGAGCTTCGGTGGGAGGTCAGAGATGATTATTTGATGCTGACTTTCATTGGTCGGTGGAGATACCTGCGAATGACGTGAATGGGGAGTACTATTCGAGTCTGAATGAGCAACTGCCTTGCCTTTTGATGCTCGTACTGATATCTCCACCTAATCAAATATATAAATTTCAAACCAACATTATAAATAACGATTATTAATAACTTAATTATAATGAATAAATAAAAACATTATAAATAACAATTATTAATAACTTAATTATTTACCTTTTCTTTAGGTAAAATGACTAAGAATCTAGACCATGGACAAAATGACTCCACAGCTTCTCCAACCAATGTAATGTCAAAAAATGGTAGAGGTAGGGCTGCATCAGGGACCAATGCCTCCTGAACATTGACCCGCACATTAAGCTCCCCTAATTGTATCCCATGGCAAACAGAGTCTGGATCGGTCGTAAGGTACATCAATCCAGCAGCAACTATATTATCTCTAGTGCATATAGCAAGCTTGCACTGTAGACCCTGCCAAATAAATTGATTAAATTTTTAATTAAATAGCAATCAATATATTAAATATATATTAAACAACAATCTTACAAAAGTTTACCTCTTTAGGTGTCATGGGATATACTGGAGCTGGAGGAGTACTAAGATGTATTGGTGCTGGCGTAGTACTGAAATGGTGCTCCTCCTCAGGAATATTTGTGGCAACCCATGTATTGTTCATATACTGATCTGTCATGAAATCCATATGTCCTGGGTTGACCACAAAGTCATCCTGTGTCTTGGCGAGCTGTGCAGATAACACCGTATTACTCTTTTGGAAGTCGCGAAGGACCTCAGATAGCTGTCTGATGCGCTCATCCTTTGCACTGTCCCTCTCTGTTGTTGGTTGGGTTCTATGTCGAGGAATGTGCCAATACTCAATAGGAGTCACCAATTTACCCTTTGCCCTAACTCGACCCTGGTGCTCGGGAGTACCCAACACTTGGGTTAGTATATCGTTGGGCGAATCCAAGTCAATGTTGACCTCCCCTGCAGCTACTCTCTCCCGTAAAGCATTCTTTCAAATTTATAAAATATTAAAATACCAGTGCTAAAATTGCATAGTTACTTAATTTAAATAAAATATGCAAATCAGAAAATAAATTTAATACCATATGTTCTACAACTGCAGCAGCTTCTGGTGTAATAAACTTTCTCTCCTTATTCGCATAGCCCAACTTCCATAGAGCATCTCGGGAAAGCGGTTCAAATGTGCCTAATCTCAGCTTTTACATGTTTAAAAAATATAAATGCTTACTGTTAAATTAAAACAATATAATTTCAAAGTATACAAAATTACTAATTTTATTAAATTAAATTAAAACAGTTTAATTAAATTTATAAAAAATTACTATATTTTCAAAATTAAATTAAATTTTTGAATATAAATTAAAACAATTTAATTTAAATATCTAAAAATTACTAATTCTTTAAATTAAATTAAAACAATATAATTTCAATTAACTTAAAATTACTAAACTAAAAATTGCTAATTTTTTTAAATTAAATTAAAACGGTTTAATTAAATTTTTCACTCCCCTCGTATTACTCTGCCCGTGCAAATCCAATACAAGATAGTCGATGATTGTACCGATTTTTTTTTCTTAATTCTGAGCATTGCTTATGAAGTTCCTGAAAGATTAAAAACGAATATTAATTACATAACATGTTAATTGTAGTTTAGTTAAAAAAATGTAACAAATTGAATTAATTAATACTTACCGTCCACTTAGGTGTTAAACGTTGCTGTACAAATTCATCCCACTGGTCTTGTGTAATAAATTCCTTATATTTTTTGGGGACTATATCGAAAGCTTCCATGTCCCCTAATTCGATGTATGGGTGTACAAAATGTGTGTACATAAAACTCTTCCATTTTCTCCATTTTTCTGCACAATCCTTCAAAGTTTTATGTTTCAATGATTCGTCCTTGTTATAAGAGTTCTACATAAAAAATTAAGGTATTATTAGCACAATCATAATAAAATCACGAAATATATTAACCAAAACTTTTAATTAAAATTAAATTGGTTGTATTATTACCTTTATTATCTCCCATAATGTATTCTTCAAATTTGTTGGAACATCGTTCCAACTCTTGTAGATGATCGATATTTGAGATCAGGTGTAACCACCTTCATAATTAGCTAGAGATTGGCCGGCTTTATTCACTCCGACCCCATGCTCATTGTATATTTACTTCTCCAAGTTCGCCACTAGCAACTTGTCTACGAATTTTTTCTAATTTCGACGGTCCTCTCCTTTTCTTTTGCTTCCTACTTGAGGAAGAGTCTTGATCATTAGGATTAGTGGGATCTTGATTTAGATCCATATCTACAAAAAAAATATTAGTAAATTATCAAACAATTATTAACAACATTATAAACAATTTATAAACGAACTAATAACATATTAACAAACCAACAAATAACATATTATATAATATAAAACCGTAATATAAAACCGTAACATTATAAACAACTTATAAACCAACTAATAACATATTATATAATATAAAACCGTAACATATATACAAAACCGTCGTCTTTAAAACAATCATTTTTAATTTTTTATGCCCGTCGTGAAATCATATATATACTTCCAAAATTCTAAAGAAACCGTCGTCTATTCATTATCCAATATATATTCATTATCCAATATACAATATATTCATCCATCTTTATTCATACAATATATTCATCCATCTTTATTCATACAATATATCCAAACAGTCGTCGTTATAATTTCAACATTATAACGGGCATAATATAAAAATCAACATTTCAACATTATATACAAAATCAACAAAATCACGGGCATAATATAAAAATCAACATTATATACAAAAAAATTCACGGGCACAATATAAAAATCAACATTTCAACACATTTTTGTAATATATTCATACTGAACAAAATATGCAGTAATTCTCGTTTAAAGTACAAAATCGGTAAAAAAAAAATCGGATTGAAGATGCAGAGCAAAAAATATATAGAGCATTACTTACCTGCCGTTTTCGGGTTGAATATGCAGTAGATTCTCGTTCAAATGAAGCAAGCGGCGGAGAGAAGGTTGCGGATGCAACAGCTTCAGGTGCAGGGTTTCTGGAGAATTGGAGAAAAATGGAAGAGAATGCCGTGTAAGGAAGAAAACACGGGGCAAAAACGGTTTCTAGCTATAAACCGTCTATACATTAAAGACGACAGTTTCTAGCTATAAACCGTCGTCCATATACTATAGACGACGGTTAATGATAGAAACCGTCGTCTATAGTACTATTAAACGGCGCCGTTTTATATAAAGAGACAAAACGACGCCGTTTAAACTAAAAATTTTTAAAAAAAAAATTTAGGAACTGTTCAAACCAGAGCGTGCCAACGTGTATCCAGGTGCCAATTCAGGCGCCTGGATATCCAGGTAATTAAAATATAAGTTTATAAATTTTAAATTAACACCTAAATTTTTTATAAAATTTAAATGTATCTTGTTTAATATAATTAAACTATTTTAATATAAGTTAAATATTTATAAACTTACTAATTAACACCTAGATTATTTATAAAATTTAAATGTATCTTGTTTAATATAATTAAACTATTTTAATATAATTAAACTATTTTAATATAAGTTAAATATAAATTAAACTTACTAATTAACACCTAAATTATTTATAAAATTTAAATTAAACTATTTTATTATAAGTACCATTAATTTAATCAACAAAACCCTAATTAAACTATAAACTTACTAATCAACAAAACCCTAATTAATATATTTACCATTAATTTAATTTGTATATTGAAAACACTTTATATTTAAATTGGACATACTTGATATAATATAATAAAAGGGAAAAAATTAATTAAACACAATCAACATTATATTTTATTTTTAATCCATATTCCATTACAATCGTTATGAACACAGACTTCTTCACAGTCCTCAGCATCAAGAGCGATCTCATCATTCGATATTGCGTAGCAAATGGAGTGTGAATCAAATCAATGTCTCCAAATGTATCCCCTTCAGAAGATTTGGTATGTGTGTAATGAGGAGTGGTTAATACCACCGACCATTGTGAGTCACAAGGATCCTCCACATAAAATACTTGTGTTGCTTGCGAAGCCAAAATAAATGGATCAGATTTGTGACCAAGTTTGTTGACGTAGACACACGTAAATCCACAATCATCTGTCTTAACACCATGATTGATGTCAGCCCAATCACATTTGAACACCGAAATTCAAAATTAAATGTAATCCACATCCCATATTTTGGACCACTAATCCATAAAACGAAAAATTGATGAATTTTGGATTGTCCTCTTTCGCACTTGAATACTGCATCGATCTAGCAACCAAGCTTACGCCACTGTTCGGTGTAACATGCTTGTTGTCTCTTTCAACTGTATGGTATCGAATTCCGTTAATGTCGTAGCCCGAATAGCTCATTACTTCAAAACATGGTCCTAGTGCAATCCATCTCAATGTATGTGACACACAATTATCTGGTTCACTCAATTCTTTCTGAATCTACAAAAACACCACACGCACTATTAGTAAATGCAATGTTACTTCATCTCGGAACCGTTAAAATTAATTAATGTTAAACTTACTTCATCTCGGAACCAATAAATGAAAGTGCGATTTTGCTCGTTTTGAAACCATTTTGCTTTTCTTGTTTTGTTACGAATATCACACTTCAAACTCTCCATATGTTTCCTAAAGACAACAAAAGTTAATGACTATAGTAAACAAATATTCAATATAATATTCAACAACTTATATAGAGCATTAAACTTACTTGAAGTAAGGTTGTACTTCAGGTGTATTTGAAAGTATGTACAAATGTACTTGCTCCCATAGATCACGAGTAATAAGCAATAAATTACCACCCTTCAAAGGATCACCAATATCATCTTTCACGCATTGTACTTCATGGCGGCCAGGTGGGTTCCCGATTGCATGCATGCCTTTTTGATTTTTACTACAAAATTCGATTGCTTCCTCAGCGATGTAGTTCTCTGCAATGCATCCTTCAGGGCGGTAATGATTGCGAACATAGCCCTTCAACACTTTCATGTATCTTTCAAAAGGATACATCCACCGAAAGAAAACTGGTCCACACAATCGCACTTCTCTAACCAAATGAACAGTTAGATGAACCATTATATCAAAGAAAGACGGAGAAAAATACTTTTCAAGTAAACACAATGTCTTAACAAGATCTGACTGAATAATGTCCAAATTTGAAACATCAATCTCTTTTTTGCATATAGCGTTGAAGAAAAAACAAAATCGAATTATTACATGTCGGACATTTGTTGGTAGGACTGATCGTAGTGCAACAGGCATTAGTTGTTGCATCAAGGTATGTAAATCATGAAATTTCATGCCGTTCAACTTCAAATCATTCATCGACACAATATTCTGAAAATTTGAAGAGTAGCCATTGGGAACCTTTAAATTTGCCAAACACTTGCAAAAAGTTCTCTTCTCTTCCTTGGATAATGTGTAACATGCAGGTGGTAGATATGTCCTTCTCTCTTCAACAACAGGAACCAAATTACTTCTTATGCCCATTTCGACCAAATCAAGCCGAGAATTAAGTCCATCTTTAGTTTTTCCAGGAATGTTAAGCAAAGTGCCGACAATGCTCTCACATACATTTTTTTCCAATATGCATGACATCTAAGTTATGCCACACATACAATGACTTCCAATAGTCAAGCTCAAAAAATATAGACTTCTTCTTCCAGCAATCTCGATCAGCAGTAGACTTTTTTCTCTTATTACCACTATCAAATGACTTAGACTCAAGTTTTCGAAGTATATCTTCTCCCCGTCACAGGTAAAGGAGTTGGACGAAACTCCTGAAATCCATTGAAAGACTTCTTTTGCTTTCGAAAATGATGATCACTCAGAAGAAACCTCCTATGTCCGCAATAACTCATTTTTCTACCATTTTTCAAACTTTGAGCACATGTGTTCTCGCTGCAAATAGGACAAGCAAAATATCCTTTAGTGGTATGACTAGACAAATTACTATATGCGGGGAAGTCATTTATAGTCCACAATAATATTGCTCGCAAAGTGAAAAATTCCCGCTTACACGCATCCCAAGTTCGCACCCCCTCATCCCACAACTGCTTAAGATCGTAAATCAATGGCTGCAGATAAACATCTATATCGTTGCCAGGCTGCTTCGGTCCAGATATCAATACTGTCAACATTATAAACTTCCATTTCATACACAACCATGGTGGAAGATTATATGTAACTGTAAGCACAGGCCAACAACTGTATTGAGAACTCATATGCTTATGCGGGTTAATCCCATCAGCTGCAATTCCAAGCCTTAAGTTTCGACATTCTTTAACAAAATTAGGCCACATGCGATCAACTAGCTTCCAAGATGGTGAATCGGCAGGATGACTTAACTTTCCAACTGCGACCTTTCGTTCATCTGCATGCCAAGTCAGATTTTTAGCAGTGTCAACGCTTTGAAACATCCTCTTGAACCGTGGAATTGGTGGAAAATACCACATGACTTTATGAGGGACATTTACACGTTTAGTTCCATCGTCAGTTTCCTTCCACCTCGATGCTCCTCATTTAGGACAACTTTCTTGCGCTTCATATTCTTTTCGATAAAGAATGCAGTTGTTGCGACAACAATGTATCTTCTCATAATCTATGCCCAAATTTGTTAGAGTCTTTTTCATGTTGTACATAGAATCTGGTAAAACGTTATCGCTCGGTAGCATCTCCCGCAACAACTTTAATAATTCAGAAAAACTTGTGTCCGAAAGACCGTATTTCGATTTCAGGTTGTACAACTTTACCAAACTAGATAGTTTGGTAAAGTTCGTACAACCTGGATACAAAGGAGTTTCGGCATCCTCCAACAACCTTTTAAATTCACCAGGATTATCCACGAACTTGTCACAAGCATCATTTACCATGTCAATATTATTACCCACCACAGCTTCATCATCCGTATTTATGTGGGTAAAATGACTTTCAGTGTTATTGCTTTTACTAATTCTACTAACTCTAGAACAATCTCCACGATATCCTTCAGACTCTTCCAACTCTTCTCCATGTAAAATCCACTTACGATAATTCGTATCAAATCCCTTAAAATATATATGCCCTCTGACTTCTTCAATAGTGCTAAAAAATAAATTTCCACATTCCATACAAGGACATCGAATTTTACCATCTCTATTTGCACTTTTCTTAGTAAATTCTAAAAACATTTCAAAACCCTTTTTAAATGCATCGGTTCTCCTATCCATCATTATCCATGATTTGTCCATTTTATCTATTTAAATAACAACTAATTAAAACTAATTTAAACAAGAATGATTTAAAATATAGCAATGAATAATATATTACAACAATTTAACCAAAATTTAATAATTAACAAATCAATAATAGAAAATAAATAGATAACAATAAATATAGAGACAACGATAATTACACAACTAATTAATGTGCCAATATTTTACTATATTATAAAATTAACTACAACAGCATAAAATATATAATAAATAACGATACTATATGAGATTATAACATATCAAATATTTAAACAAACTAACAAATTTAATAAATGGAAAACATATATATATATATCATTGCAAAATTTAAATGTTCATAACCTAATAATTATAAAATAATTTATTCATGAAAATAAAATTATATAACTAATTTAATTTAAATGATAATGCAATAACATAAATATTTAATGTAGTTAATTGCATAAAATTACTTACCTTGATAGTGAGTTTTTTTACACAAAATTTCAAGCTTCAATAAATCGATGACTTAAATCTTAAATAAATGTTATTTGAATATTTTTGATCACCACTAAAAGAATTTGAACAAGAATTATGGGAGAAATGAATTAAATGAATTTGATTTAGAACAAAAATGACAATATATAAGCAAAAAAAATTGCAACGGCTATATTTTTTGCAACGGCTACTTTTGCAACGGCTATTTTGAAGATTTTAGAGACTAAACGTGATGCGGGCATCATAAAGCTATATTCTACCATTGGAGCAAAATATGATGATTTAAGCATGATGTCCAAGCAAGGAATGAAGGTGGTAATGATGNTCCGAGATGAAGTAAGTTTAACATTAATTAATTTTAATGGTTCCGAGATGAAGTAACATTGCATTTTACTGATAGTGCGTGTGGTGTTTTTGCAGATTCAGAAAGAATTGAGTGAACCAGATAATTGTGTGTCACATACATTGAGATGGATTGCATTGGGACCATGTTTTGAAGTAATGAGCTATTCGGGCTACTACATTAACGGAATCCGATACCATATAGTTGAAAGAGACAACAAGCGTGTTACACAGAATAGTGGCGTAAGCTTGGTTGCTGGATCGATGCAGTATTCAAGTGTGAAAGACGACAATCCAAAATTCACAAATTTGTCATTTTATGGATTAGTGGTCCAAATATGGGATGTGGATTACATTAAATTTCGAATTCCGGTGTTCAAATGTGATTGGGCTGACATCAATCATGGTGTGAAGACAGATGATTGTGGATTTACATGTGTCAACTTCAACAAACTTGGTCACAAATCTGATCCATTTATTTTTGCTTCGCAAGCAACACAAGTATTTTATGTGGAGGATCCTTGTGATTCACAATGGTCGGTGGTATTAAGCACTCCTCATTACACACATACCGGATCTTCTGAAGGGGATACATTTGGAAACATTGATTTGATTCACACTCAAGTTGCTACGCAAATACCAAATGATGAGATCGCTCTTGATGTTGAGGACAGTGAAGAAGTCTGTGTTCGTAACGATTGTAATGGAATATGGATTAAAAATAAAATATAATGTTGATTGTGTTTAATTAATTTTTTCCCTTTTATTTTATCAAGTATGTCCAATTTAAATTTAAAGTGTTTTCAATGTACAAATTAAATTAATGGTAAATATATTAATTAATTATATTATATGCCA
>QANX01004080.1:0-71329 GCA_003254975.1 Ochetophila trinervis
ACTTTTTTTTTTTTTTGGTGAAATTATGGGCGTTAACTTAACACATATAAAATAAAATTCCAAATAATAATAATAATAAGTGCTACAATTTTCAGAACAATCATAAATAAATAAGAAAAAGAACTTTACATGTGATGTGTGGTCGTGTAAGTCAACGTACGCGGTGTGGTTTCTAAGTCTTCTTAGTCCCTACTCCCAAACATGCATGCAACCGAATTTCCCATCGTTTTCTATTTTCTATATTATTGTTTTAGGTAAACTTTGCATCGTTTTCTATGTTCCTTCATGTATCAATATCTCCATATATTTGTAGGTCTGAATTAGTGATAAAATTATTGAAAATATATTTTCAAAATTTGAATTCAATTAGGTCTAGATGAATCTCTCTAATTTAGAAGATATTGCATGTAATATTCCCTGTCCAAAAACATATATAAATCTTCATTAATTTCTTTTGTTTTATGATATATATTTTCATCTATTTTAGATATTTTGGTATATAATATAATATCTTCATCTAATTTCTTATTCCAATTTACTTTGGCTTTCCCTTCAAGGTAGTTCACGTCCATTTATGGTTCAAGACCAAGTATCCATCAAAAAATAAGTAATAGGGGGAAAGTAAGTATTCCCTTGAGACTATATTCATAGATTATAAATCATGTATAAATTAAAAAGGAAAAAAAAATATAGGAACTAAGAGATATTTATCAATGGAATTTCCCTTTGCTTTATTCTTGCCAACTGTCAAATTTAATATTAATCAATAAATAATTAAAATTTACAATCTTGTTTGAGAATGTTTCCTCTTTTAAAAAAAATATTTTCTTCAAAAATCAATTAGTATATGTATGTATATATTTATTTTGGACTTATCACTCAGTAAATGATAGTCTACTGAAACTGGTTGATATATATAATTGTGCATTTAATGCACTTAATTATACACATTGGACGATTATAGACGACTATAGTAAACTGTTAATTACTAAGTAATAAGTATTGGTGTCCATAAAACTTTATATATATATATATATATATAGAGAGAGAGAGAGATATACAGAGAGAAGAAAAAGACTTAGGTATTTGAGATTATAAGCATCTTTTGCTTGATGAAATAGACGGTGACTGGTTTGAATCTTTTAATATTGGGAAGGAGAGAGCTGAATNTTTTTTTTTTTTTTTTTTTCAAACTCTGTATAGGATATTCTAATTCAAGAGTATTATTTGAAAAACATACCTTTATTACTGGGCTGTCCTTGTCTCTCTCTACGCGGACAATCATTAATCAAATGTTTTTTTGAGTAGCAAATTTGTGATTTGGTCAAAAAGTGAGGGTATAATCGATGAAGGGAAGGCTTAACTTGTATTTTCAGTATCCAAAAGGCCGATTTAATTTGACTGCCCCGTCAAACACTTATTCCTAATAATTTTTGTTTTTGGGTGAATCTTATTCCTAATCATTTGCATTAACGCGTTGTCTCTTTGAATAATCTAGTCCTTCATAAATTACTATTTTTCTTTATAGTTACTATTAACAAATTTTGTCAATTTCAGTATAATAAAATTAAGCAAATTGACACTATACAAATGCAAGGTCAGCCTTCAAAAGTTGACAAAATGGAGGAAAAATAGCAAGCTGTTTTCACAAAAGTATCAATGTACCTTGAGTGTGTTTATAAGTTTTTTATTTTATTTATTTATTTATAAATTAAGGTGGTTTCCTTGGATGGAAAATCATGGACATTAAATAATAATTCCATTTGCAATTGGTTAATTAAAATATAGATCTAAATTATGGTGATGGTAGAATATTCCAAATATTTTGTAGAAGTTAGTCAAGTTGAACAAAAAAGTGTTTTGTAAAACTACTTCCGTTGGTTGTTGGTACCTAGCTAGAGTTTAAATTGACTTAATAATAAACACTTATTGGAGTTAAAAAAAAAAAAATTGATGTTTTCTTTGATTTGGAGTGAACATATTATTATGTTTTATAGCTTTTTGCTATGTAACCCATTAAAATGGGTGAAGTATAGGTACTCTTAATTACCTCTAAAAATGACAAATACAGACATACACTAATCTTTAATTAGAAAATTACAATGAGTTCAATTTATACTGATATTTTATGTTTTTAACGAATAAAATAATAATTAAGGAAATAAAATAACTTTAAAATAATTTCCACAAGCCAAAATTGAAGCTTTTTTTTTTTATCATTTCAAAATTGTATAAGAAAAATTAATAATATTTTCTTTTTGGCTTAGAGGATTAAGAGCACAAGGAATCCCAAAATCAGGGAGACTTTGTGGAGCCTCAGAGGGACATTGTGCTTTTAACTTGCCCATCCCAAAGTTGATATGAACTTTCAATTCTCTTTTTTTCCTTTTTAACTCTTTCTTTTCCCCCAAACTGTAGAATTCCTTTGAACCCAAAAAATTATTCTAATCAAAGTTTGAATCTCAAAATTTCACCTTAACAAATGAAAACATAAACAAAAATCAAAAAGAAAAAAATGACCACATTGTTAAATTGTTTTAAAGATTCAAGTATAAAAAGGAAGCCTATCAAAAATATGAGAAAGAAGTGCCTAACTAGTGCAAAAGAAAAGAGCAGGGGTAAAGAAAGAATAGAAAAAGCAAAGCATGGTCTAATATCATGGCCATTTTAGGATGCAATCAATATTAGTGTAGCGGATCAGCTTTACTAGACTGCATGAGATTCTACTTTGATCAAAGTATTTGCATGGGGATATATAAGGTATATGTTCTTTACATCTTTTAAAATTAGATTTTAAATTTTATCTTTTGATTTTTTTGTCTTTGTTCTGACTTTATAATTTTTTCAGTCTAAATAATAAAATTAAATATTAAAATTTAAAATTTGATTTAAAAAAAAAATCAGATAGTGCTGATATACATGAAACTAACTGTATAAATATATATATTTTTTATTTCTTTATTTATTGGATGAGGAAAATGAATTCCTCACTGGAACCCAATAGTGGGTTTCAAAGACAAATGGGTGAAGATACATTTCAGATGCTGTTGAGGCACTATAACTTTGTATTTCTCTTAAAATTAATTTGTCAGACAGAAAATGTTATGTGAATTGATGGAAATGAAAGTTAATAAAGAGGATGAAGATGAAAAAGGTAAGGCCATGGGGTATCAAAATGATTGAAAGAAATGTGGGCAGCTGGCAGATTCTTTGGAGGCAGAGAAAATTTGTGTTGGCTGGAAACCCTTTTTCTTTCTTCATCTTTTCAAGCTTTTCTGTTTTTTTTTTTTTGGTAAGACATCCTTTTAAGGTGTTTGATGGAATTTTATTGTTTAATCATTGGAGGTAGAATTCTACTCTAAGACCTGAAAGATATCGCAAGTGGTTATTATCAACTAAACTATTCCAAAGGAACATAGAATTTCAATGTCTACAAGTACAATTTAAGCTTTCAATATGAAACTAACCATAGTGAATAAAAACCATATGAAAAATGGATAATTAAATCGCAATATATGGTCTAATGGAATTTTAATTTGTATATTTTGCATTTTGAGCATCATATTTTGAAGATTCGTATATACACCCAATTTCCTATTGAAATTCATTTTTATAAAAGCAAAAATCGGTTTGCCTTTTTTATTCCTTGTTTCTTTGTATCATTGAGTTTTTAAGATGAAAAAAGAATTTCCACATAAAATTTAGTTATTTGAAGTGGCTATGAAAAGGAGAGCAAGAAATACAAAATATGACCACATTATGGAGGCAGCACCAATGATAATAAAAGATTATGCCTAAAAAGAAAAGATTTGATTTTGTATTTCACTTATAAACCCTCAGCTTTGCAACCAGCTAGCCCAAAGAAAAAATCTTTAACTAATCACAGCAAAGAGAACCCATATCATTAAAACTGCAAGTTACAAATTGAAAGAGAGAGAGAGAGAGCTTAATAACTTATTCCAACACAAGCTTTACCAACCATTTCATCCTCCAAAACTTCTTATACATCATCAGAATCAAATTAACCCAAAACCCAGTGATTAAAATTTATAAAGAGCTTACCGCCGTTGCAAATTAAATATATCTCAGCTGTACAAAGTTACACTATAACTGGCAGCATTTTCTAGAGAAAAATATATTTTTGAATGAAAAATCTTACAGCTTTAATGTAAGATCAGGCATAGCTGATGAACTCGTCTTCAGTGATGGCATTGTTGTTCCAGCATTCATATCTGAATTCTGAGCAAATTGAATTTCCAAACTGCCATTCATTCCCTCACCCACCTGTCGAAAACTTCCAGGCCAAAACATACCAACATCATCATCTTCCATGAACATTGGCAGTCCGAAATATCCTTGCTGAAACCTTGCAACACCTCCTGTATTATCTGGAGGTCCCTGATCAGGCGGTGTGATTCTTTGGTGTAGTGCAGCATGAGCTTCGATCCCAAGGGAATGAAATGCTGAACCGTGAAGTGGTAGAGACGCCAAGCTTGTATACCTATCAGAGAAAATTCCCATTCGCATTGCTCGTTTTGCCATTGTTCTCTCCCTCTTATGAGCATTTTGATGACCACCCAGCGCCTGAGAGCTGTAGAACTTCCGCCGGCAGTAATTGCATGAGAAAACTCTTGGAGTTGTGGGTGTTGAATTGTGGGCGGCTACTTCATTACTAGTTGAAACCCTGGCCTTTATTTCTTCGTCGATGCTGCTAGAGCTGAATTGTAGTGTCAGGTCAAGGGAAACTGGACCTGAATCTTGTGGCAGTTTATTGAGATTTGTGAGACACGAAGAAGTGGTGGTGCTGTCCTTCGATGATGGATCAGGGGACGTGTCTTGCAAAGCTATGTTGGAGGCCACATGGCTGCTGACTTCTGAATCATTCTCTGCTTCCAAGTTGAAGTCTGGTCTTATCATGTTTGTATAGGAACACTGAATTCAAAAAAAAACTTGTCTTTGTCTATGTGAATAACCACCGAAATCAAGAACTGCCAAATTATTTTAAGCTTCCAATTCACCTGCAGGAATTATTTATGATTTCCCATGTCAAAACAATGAAATGGATTGAAGTAAAGACACATCGCACCAGTTTATATAGAAAGATGGTGTCCAACTTCAAATGCTTCAACAGAATGAAGAAAAAATTAGCCATTTTATGCAATCTAATTAATTAGGATCCATGAATTGACTAATTTATGCCCTCTAAAAAAGTGTGAAATGCATACTTGTCTAGTGAGAAATTTTCTTACATCAGGAAATGCTATTTATAATGTCTACTATTGAAAGTCAACCCCTAGCTCTTCAGATATATACACGCATTGGGGATAGTCCTCCTATCTCGCACAGTATATAAAACAAACACATATATGATACCAAAATTATATCAAACATAAAAAATTTGTCGAGTTTATTTGGCGCAAGAACCTGCATGTGTCAGCATTCTCCATCAGATCTTAAGGGAAACTAATAGCCAGAGAGATCTCAAGAATGGTGAAATTTAATTATTTCACACATAGGCTCCATTTCTTCTCATATATGAAATTTATATGGTTATCAAGCTTTAGGAAATCAATTTTACCAAGAAAAAAAAAAAGCTTTAGGAAATCAGAGATTTATCTCAAAAACTCACTGAGGACTATTGATAATGTCCTGAGGGACACAACTACAAACAACTGGATGCATTCAAACATATGAAAAGCTTCTGAACCTAATTGAAAACAAAAAACTTTTCACCGGTGATGGCCAACTTTTAGGAGTTTATTTGAGCATTAATTAAACTAGCTGTTCCTTGTTGACACACAAGTCATAGTTATTAATGACCCAAATTAAACTCCCAGGACTTCAATACTTCAACTGCTTAGCCAAAAATAAAACAGATATTGGTTATTACATTACTGTAGTGTGATAATAACTGGTTAGTTTGTGATGCTCCTAGTGGGCTGCACTGTTGGGTACAGCATGGAGGGCATCAATAAATGCTATATGCTGTGAAACATGTGATTTGTGCAAGTTATTGCCTTATCTTCTCAAATTGAAACGTCGATGAAATATTCATTAAAGAACATAACCCAAAAATTGAGATCATGTACTATAAAATTGCAATCCTCATATGTGTTTCAGCAACATACATTAAAAGAAAAAGAAGTAGATAATACATAAAAAGCACTATAACTACCAAGGAAGTAGATATATGTTGAAATACATAATATAACCATCGTGATAAATAGGTAACCAAAAAGAAGGAAAAATCATTCAACAAAATAAAGAAAAATATGAAGAATTTTGCACCTCTAAGAAAAGAAAAATTGGGGAAAATGTGATGGAATAATGTATGACATTAACAAAGGGGATTATCTACGAAATAAAAAGATATCTAGGAAAGGGATGAGAAGAAACATGTCTCACAGACAATCTAAATTTACTGTTCTAACACAGATACATCATTGGCATAAACTAATGCAGAGACTATGTAATTAGTCTCATGGAGATATATTTTCTCCCATGTGTTCTTCACAAAGGTGTAAGAAGCAATCATATCTAACCTGCTAATGGACAGCTGGTGAACTGCTTCGGTAACATTTATGTTCTATTATGCTTAAGCAGTTGAAGGACACTCTGTTCCATACTTAACAATTGTTTTTAAGTCTCTTCATGTTTAGGCCCTCTTATAAGACCTCGCATGTAGGCTCCATCTGTTGTTGAAACCAGATGAGATGTTGTATGACTAGGATACAAAGACATGATTTTCCGCCTCTCAAACAATGTTTAAGAACCAGTTACTTCAAAAGGTTAAGCAATCAGTTAACATTGTAATTTATGTAAACTTATAAATTTCAAGCTCATTTGGCTTGTTAAAATTCATAACAGCTAAAAATTGATGATGTGAAAATACAAAGTTAATTTTCCACCTTTTGGTTAACAGCTGAACATATGTAACCTTATGGGATCATGGCCATCAAAATGCAGGGAAACTGGGAAGCAAATACAAAAGGATTATCATTAAGGAAGTGTAGTCCTTCCTTTTGCTTTAACTATTGCTCTAAGCAAGTAAATTTCAACCTTGTAGTACAAGAGGACTGTAACTTTGCAGTTCACTTGCAATGATCTACTGGATAATATTAGCACCTACCATTCTCCTGGAATAATGATTATATATTTATGCAAATTTCATTGGCTAAAAAGATAATATATATATACACATATATATATATATATTTTAACATAAATAAAATACTAGATCAGCATATCCAAACAAATACTCCATACGATATAAAACAAATTCAGCAAAAAAAAAGCTGGAATTAGAGATGTTAGTGTGAATTTAGGAAAGAAAATCACTAATCAAAATGGTATAATCAATAGTAGCATAATCAGTGTCATCCATCAAAAAGAAAAAGACCTCAAAAATTGCATAAAACAGAAACCCAGAAAAAAATTGAATTAAATAAGCAGAAAAAAGCATGAAAAACAGAACCAGATATAAAATCCTACATCATCAACAACCATAAGAAGTCATCAACTGCACAAAGCAAAATCAAACCCACAAGCCTCGGACTGAGCCAAAAATTCCACAACCAATTTAAATTAAGCAGCTTTTCAACAGTCGCTACAAACCCAGAAACACCCGTCCACTCTCCTCAGCCAAAAATTAAAAAATAAAAATAAAAATAAAAAAAGAAAAAAGGGGGAAAGATATAAGAGCGATACGTAAATAACCACTCAGAAGCAGAAAAAAGAAAAGAAAAAAGAAGAAAAAAGAAGCATAAAAAGAAATATCAAAAAGTTTTCTTTGAGAAACAAAAAGCTAGAGCTAAGGTTAGCAAAGAGCTCCATACATAGTATCTCGGAGATGCAAACGATGCTTCGGTGGTAATTCCACTTAGGAGAGTGTGAATGAGTACCAGAAGACTAAAAGTTTCTTTTACCAGAAATGGAGTGGGTAAGAAGAATTAAAAGAGAAATAAATGGAGATAAGATCAGGAGAGAGAGAGAGAGAGAGAGAGAGAGAGAGAGGTGTATAATTATGGAAAAAGCAGGGGCAGGAGAGATGGGGATGGTAGTGGGAAGTCAGAGAAGTCTCAGAGAGAGAGAGAGAGAGAGAAGAAAGAAGTAGCTAACACAAAGTAAAACACTTGAATTATTTTTATTTTTATTTTTGTTGAATTTTGGGCTCAAACAGCTGCTCATCAATGAGAGAGAAGCCAACAAAGAGACAGACAAAGGGAAAGAGTACTTACCGTAAGTCCCACAGAAAGATACTCTCAAAATCCAGTGTCTCTTTGCTCAGTGCCTCATTCTCTCAAAATTTCAACTTTAAAAAGAAAAACAAAAGGGTCAGATTCTTCCTTATATTTACACCCAAAACCCACTTCTCCTTTTGTCATATCAATGAGACTCTCCCCCATAACCCTTCCCATCTTTCTCTCCCCACTTGTGCATTTCCACAAACATCATACCTTCTCTTTCACATTGCCCATAACAATTGTTCTTCACCCCCTCCATTTCCATCTATTTTTATATTTTTATAAAATATAATAAAATACAATTTCTTATTGATTTTCTTTTTCTTTGGTTCGTACTTCCAATATTAGGACAGGCATATTATTAAGTCATATTCACTTTTGGTGTCACTACCAAGACAAAGGCTAGGAAATAGAAGAACCAGTACTTACCTCAAAAGTGGACCAACCAAATGTCAAAAACCACATCTTGAAACTGTGCAAAGTCCAAAAATTCCATTCTCAAAAGATAAATTGAACACTCTAAAATGCTTTCTTCGTTGGTTGACAGCGACATTTCCATTTTGCATGAAAATGGAAACAAGAGTCACCCCCCATATTCACAATATTTCAATGACAAAACTTGTTTTTTTTGACAAAGTTATATACATATATATATATATGTGTGTGTGTGTGTGTGTGTGTGTGTGTTTATAGGTCGGTTTCAGTACAACCTGTAAAAAGGGATGGAAGTGAAAATGTTACATAATTTATACAATATTGTTTAATTTATAAACAATGTTATTTATTTATGAAAAACACAGCTCTTTTTATTATAAATTGCGGAATGATTGTTCTAATTGAAATTTTAATTTGGAAATATATTCTATGTGATTTTATTACTAGACTAACTTTATGAGAGTACATAAAAAAACACAGTTATACATTTTATGAAACAAGTTACTCAATTTTATAGGTAATATTACCACTTTTTGAAATATTACTTGGATAGTGTTATTCAATTTATAGATTACGTTGTCTAATTTTACAGGGATTGTTTCAGTGCAACCCTTTTAAGAGTTGTATTGATTTATATATATGAAAATTTTAAAGTTAAACCCTTTATTTTGAGTTTTCCCATTAAATCTTTGAAAAATGTTACTTGGACAAATGTTATTGGAGTTATACTGTAGCATTGCCCATATATATATAGTCACTCTATAGTCAAGATATCTTGATCATTTTATAATCAATATATCATTTATCAACGTTTAAATTATTTAAAATGATGAAATTTAATAAAATTTTAGTGGATTTTATAAATTTGTTGAAGTACTAAAATCCTATAAACGCAAAGTAAACTATGTTTAGTCGCATTTATAACTTCAACATAGTTTTGAATTTCATCATTTAAACCAATCTAAGAACTGATAACTGACCATAAAACATTTTGACCATAAAATTTTCATATATATATATATATGTATGTATATAGATATAAAATTTTAAGATAATAAATACACATCTCATGTGGTAGGTCATGACATCTATGTTGATTGCGATATAACAAAAATAAATTATTAGTCAAATTTTAAAAAATTGTAATTAACCTTCTATAAAAATTATTATGGTTATAAAAATTACCGGATTTTAAAAAATTTGATTAGTTATCACTTCTCTAATTATGATTTTTTTAACAATCAAGATATATTTCAATAAATTGGTATTATTTAGATAATGCATCTTGACTAATAAGATGCAATTATCATAAAAAAAATTTACTGCATCCTTACTGTATTGGAATTATAAATCTTATATATATAAAGGAGAGTGAATGGATTTCAGTTTTTTTAATTGTCCGTTTTTTTTCTTCTTTTTTTTTCACCTAGAAACAAAGTAGAGAGATGATAGACGATTCAAAGGTGAAACCCAGTGCGATTTCACAAGCCATCGATTCAAAGTGAAAATAAGTATGATTCAAAGAAAAACGAGCAAACAAAGAGAGATATACTCCCGGTAAGGTTTGAACCATGCTACAATGAGTTTTAAATTTATATATGTAAATATATAGATGAGTAAAAAATGGTATTGTCTTTTTACAATTTCCTTTGCTAGATGTCATAAAATTCTTCTCAATATCTTCAAACTGTAATTTTATCACCTGGGTTAGATCAGTTTAAACAATTTATATATTGAGTCAGTGTCACCTAATAAATATAGGTAGCTGTAAAGTATATATATAACAGTTTTACTATGTGTATTGTTAATAATAATAGTGTTTTGTCATTGATTAATTTGACACTATTAAAATACAAGTGACAGTCTACAATTTATAATTATTAAATATATCTTTTAATAGTTTAATTATATATATATATATACACACACATAAAAATATATTTTTAATTTAAAGAATTAAAATAAATAAGTTCAACAGTTAAATTTTATATATTTGATGTGAAAGTTTAATGTGACATGTAACATAAAATTTCTAGATTATCCAAGGAACTTATTTTTAATTTAAAATGTGAAAATATTCTCAGCGGAACCAGATTATATATACCTCTTCATGTGTTTTACTGTTTCACAACTAGAGTTCATCTCTACATAAAAAAGTACAAAATGCACGGTTATAATTGATTGATATTGTTCATAATGTTTAGTACAATGATGAAAATATCGGTATTGAAGAAAATATCAAAAGTAAAAGCTATGAAAATATTAGTGAAAATATCGACAGAATATCGATATCAATAAAAATTAAAAAAATTTAATTAAAAAAAAATTTCAAAATATTCTTATTTATTAAATATTTTATTAATTTAACTATAAAAATTTAAAAAATATTGAACAAAAATTATATTTTTCATAATTAAGTGACATATATCACTTATTAACAGTAATAAAAATATTATATTAAGTGATAAATTATTCATTAATTAAAATAATAATACAAATATATAATTTTTTAACCAAATTCACATGTTATCCTTGCACTCCTTGCATTTATTTATATTCAAAAAAAATTTTTGTTTCAAGTTTTATTATATTCTCTTTTTGTCATTTTTCCTTTTGTTTTTTTTTCCTTTTTTTTAGTTTTAATTTTACTTTTTTTTTGTAGATTTATTCTGACATTTGGAATCTCACTGTCAAAATTCAAAGGTATAAGTTATATATTATATATCATACTGTTGAATTTTTTTAAAAAGTTCATAGGGATAGTAAAGTGAGTCATAATCAAATAAGTATATAACCAGCTGAAAATTTGTACCAAATGGATGAAAAGTATTTCTTTTTTTTTTTCCTTTCAAATTATAATTATTCTTTTTTGTTTTTAATTTGTAATCATTGTTTTACATTATTTTTATTTTTCTCAATTATTTCATCATTGCTTTCAAAGTCTATAACATTTTTAAATTTTTATAAAAAAATTAATAGATATTTTCAAAATTTCTACGGATATTTTAGAAATTTTTATGAAAATTATTAAATTTTTGATCAAATTATGAACCAATTGATATAGAAATTTTAATAGAAATTATTGATGAAATTTCAAAAATTTCACCCCTCGTTTTTTTGGAACCTATAAATCTTATCCACCTGTCAAAAAAATAGATTTTTGCAACATTGGTTCAGTACAACTTTCTTTCTTTCTTTCTTTTTTTTTGTTTTTCAATGGGACATGCTAAATAATTTATATTTGCTATCCATAGAAATATCGAGATTCAAAATATAAAAATATCCATGAAAAAATAAGGGAAATTTAATAAAAAAATGAAATTTTTTATTGAAATTTTAGAATTAGTTTATATAATCAATTAATTATCAAATTAATAATAAGAATTGAAAAAAAATATTGAATATGGATATTATATTTTTCTTAATCAATAAATTTATAGTAAGTGTTGGTGGTTATATATATATATATATATATATATCAATACTACATCAACTTTTCTCTAAAAATATGGTAGGTAGACTTGTTTGGTGCCCCTTTGGACACTTTTTTATTTTTTAATTTCTTTTTTAAAAAAAGGATCTATCTGTAGTTGGGTCATAGGCTTAGGAGTTATATAGTGAGTGAATCAAACATATGCGTCTTTTCAATTCAGAGGGAGTCTACACTAGAAGCCCATGTCACTGGAACTCCCTCATCTTCTTGTGGTAGCAGCATAAATAAGCACTTGAGTCCAAATAGGGCTACCAAAACTTGAACCTCAACTCTTATACTCGCATGTGTGAAAATTCGGCTGGCTCCTACTAAACTACACCCTTAAGTGCTTGGTGCCCCTTTAGACACTATTTGTTAAATCTGAATTTTATATATATTTATTTTAATTTTTGAAAGGAAATTAAAAGATGAAGAAGCAATCATGAAAGTTACTTTGGCAAAAAAAAATCTGTTGTTCTTTTGTTTTGTTATGAATCTTTTAATTAACATGCAGAGAAAGTATTATAGCAATTATTTTTTATTATATAGTTTATTTATTTCAATTGATATGTGATGTGCTGCTCAATTTCAATTTTTTTACTCATGAATCCAGTTTTGCTATTTGCAAAAATATTAAATGTAATCATGCAATTGTAATTTAAAAATAATAAGACACATGTCTCCTATATCTTTTAATAATTATTTTATGCTAAAATCCTGTATTTTACATTTAAACTTTTACTAAGTATCAATAATATTTTTAAAAATTTCTAAAAAATTTAATTAAATTGATATTTTCAAAATTTTCATAGAAATTTAAATTTCAGAAATATCGATAGAATATTTTGCCGGAATGGTTTAGAGAAATATAAGAACTTATGTGGATACTAAAGAAAGTATACCTTTTTTTGGAGAGTTTAACTTTCCTATCCATATATTGAAAAAAGAGAAATATTGTAAAAATTTGCGGATGTTTTTTCCATTTTTCAAACTTCAAATTTGCTACAATATGCTACAATGGTTTTGAAATACTTTATTATATTACTTCGAGTTTTAAATAACTTGGCCTTAATCAGTCCCCAAAATTATGACATGAACAGCATTGTCTCAAAGGGTGACTTTTTTATGTTTCCTTCTTCTTTCTTTGTTATGACTTATGATTTATTTTTTTCAACAATCTTGATCACTAGGAATCTCCTAGTATGTTGCTATATAATGACTTTCAATACTTTGTTGTCAAAATATTATAAACTTAGGTTTAAAAAAAAGAAGAAGAAGAAGAAGAAGAAGAAGCTCATAGAAAGTAGGCAAGTGAACTCTAAGGGTTGCTTCACAAAATAAGTAAATAAATAAATCTAAGGATTGGATGGAAACTCCTGGTATATATATTAATTAATTAAAGTTAAACCATACAAATCTTAATTTGAAAAAAAAAAANAAAAAAAAAAAAAAAAAAAAAAAGCATCCTATTCATGGAAGTTTCCTGAATCTTATTGTAAGCAACAGTTACACTGTGATACCACATTTTTAGAAAAAGCTTTTTTAATTTCCTTGAAAAAGGATGAAAATTTTCACCTTCTTATCCCTATTTGTGTTTTTATACCTTCATTATGTGTTTGGGAAACATACTAATTAGATAATATCCATGTAAAAACTTGGTTAAGTTAAAACAAAAGCAAATGGGCTTGTATATTTCGATATAATCAAGTAAGAACCAATTTTTTATTTATCAATTTGGTAGTTGAAGAATGTCAACATGAATAAATATATACGTTTAAGATATATTTTATGAAATACAAAATTGTAAATTGAACAACAAGAATTAATAATCGATCAGACACTTTTATGAAATACAAAAAACATACCATCGGTTCCAAATCTTGGGGGCATCAAGAAAAAAAGAAAAAGAAAAATCTTAAATAATTACTAAAATATATAGTTATTGATTTGTCGTGGCACTAAAATAAATTAGTAAAGTGGGTTGTCTATAAGTTGACCATATGGCCTATTCCATTATCAAGAGACCAGACAGATTCATGATGTTTATTAGGGGTGGTCCCGATCTGATTTAGGTTATTTTTTTTTTGTAAAAATTCAGACTAAATTATAATTGACAGTTTAGTTTAATAATAAACTAAATCAAATTGTTAGAATCACTTAAACTAAACCGAATTTGGTTTAACGTTTTGGACTGCGATATTTAATTTTATAGTCAAGCTTAATCTAAAAGACTAAAATTTAATTTTGTAGTCCAAAGTTGAAGCTAATTTTAATATTACGGTACTAAATTCAAATTCAAAATATTACAATTCAAAATTCAAACTAAAACAAAGTATTACAATCCAAAATGAAAATTGTAATTACAATCCAAAATGAAAATTGTAAACATCCTAAATATAAAACATCTCAAACATAATATTAATAATATATATCATTACTAATAAAAAATATTATAAAAATATTATATATTAACTTGCAGTTTGGGTTGATTTGATTTAAAAACTATCCAAACCGCAAACTAAATCGTTGGTTGTGATTTGGTTATACAACAAACCGAACCAGACCGTTTTTCTCCATAAACCAAACCAGTTCGGTTTAACGGTTTAATTCAGTTTTTGTCCATCCCTAATATTCACATTCCATGCTGTCATTTCTATTACAAACATTTGTCCCCATTTATTCACAAGCCCTAACTGTACTCTTTAATAGCACTATCTTTTTCCTTTTTTGTTTATTGAAATTAAAATCTACAAGACTTTCAAGTATCAATTTTTTTGCAAACCCTATAATTTAGTAAATGGGAGAATTTTATTTACACTTCCTGATCTATAGTATAATATCTAATACAATCTCGTAGTTTTGTATAATGTATAAACACTTCTTACGGAGTTTTGATTTAACACTGCTGTCCATGTCAGGTCTCTGTCAGAAGGTAAAATGTCCAAAATAATAAATTTTGAAAATTTAAAAAAAAATTTTGAAATTTTTTTGTTTCAACCAGCAACTTCTCTCTCTCTCCTCCCTCCCTGTCTCTCCTTCTCCTCCCTCCTTATCTCTCTTTTAATTTTTTCAAATAATAATAAATTTTGAAAAAGAAATTATCATTTTTTCTTTCAACCACCATACATTCTCTCTCTCTCTCTGTCTCTCTCCTCCTTCCCTATCTCTCATTTAATTTTTTCAAATAATAATAAATTTTGAAAAAAAAATTATCAATTTTTTTTCTACAGCATACCTTCTCTCTCTCTTTTAATTTTTTCAAATAATAATAAATTTTGAAAATTTAAAAAAAAAAATTTATCAATTTTTTTTTTCAACCAGAATAACTTTTCTCTCTCTCTCTCTCCTCCCTCCCTATCTCTCCTTTAATTTTTTCAAATAATAATACATTTTGACATCCAAAACACAAATGATAAATAATAATACATTTTGACATCCAAAACACAAATGATTAAAAAAAATCTAAAACACACCCCATATGAATTTTTTTTTTCTATTTTCTCCATGCTCTCTCTCTCTCATTTCTTTGTAACTGGAGAAAAAAAAAAGGGAGAGAAATCGGGGAGAAGAGAGGAGAAAAAAGGAAAAAAAAAAAAAAAGAAGAAGAAGGGAGAACTCGGAGGAGAAGAGAGAAATAAAGAGGAGAAAGGAAAAAAAATATAAAGAAATCTGAGAGGGAAATAAAACAAACCAGAAAGGGAAAAAAAAGAAGAAGAAGAAGAAGAGATAAATAGGAAGAGAGAAATAGATAGGAGAAGGGAGAAAAAAGAAAAAAAAAATCTGGGAGAGGATAGGGGAAAAAAAAGGGGAGAAATAAGAGAAAAATATAGGAGAGAGAGAGATAAGTATTATTGAGAAAAAAAATTAATTTAAAAAAAAAAATTATATTTGTTAAAAGACTAATTTACTTTTCTATTATTAATTTTAATATATTTTTTTTACGGTGAAAGGTGTTTATGCATTATATGAACCTACAGAGTCGTATTTAAAATTATACTATAGATCAAGAAGTGTAGATGAAATTCTCCTGGTAGTAAAGTCCCACCCCACACACACACACACACACAAATAAAATAAAATAAAATTCAGCATTATTGCTAAATAATGAAGAAGAAAAAAGGCCTACCACAAACATTTGTTGGTGACGCTTGTGTCTTTTTATCTTTCACTGTAAAGCAAAACCAACAATTGAATAAAACAATAACAATGAATTTAACAGAAAAAGAGGTGAGGAAAAAAAAAAGGTGGAGATCTGTTTGTTTGTTTGTATTTTTGTTTTTTTCTATTAAGAAAATAAGATACTTGAGTTGATTAAAAAATAGTGAAATTTATTAATTATATATAGATGTTCATTTATAATATTTATGTTATATAAAAATATTAAATATTTATTTTATTGGTTCAAGCATTAGTCTTACTTTTTATCTTGGGTTTTCTTTTCGAAAAAATATGTAAAAAAGAAATCATAGAATATAATTTATTTATTTATTTTGGGTTTTAATAAATAAAGCTGGTTTCTCCGAAAATCATTAAACACTATTAGAAGGCCAACTATAGTCTATATATAGTGGATATGTATGAATCTGACTCATCATTTTAGGACATAGGGTGACTAGCTAGCATCTATTTTTCCCCATGGAGATAATTATTGGGTCTACAAATCCATCCAAATCCTTGGAAACCTATTTTTGTTTAGCTATGTTTTTGTTGATTGATATGTTCTTTTGGCTGTATATAATTAGAAATTTACCTATGAATGAAATTTTAGTTGGTACGAGTAGTCCTTATTTTTTTGAGCTCCTGAGTTTGACATTTTTTAATATATGAGGTTAATTATATTTTGAGTAATATAAGAATGATGAAATGATGTGATAATATTTAAATAGTTAAAATGAGTCTTGCATTTTCAATTTTTCAATTGAAAGCCTTTAATTTTGATTTACTGTAGGTTTCGTGTTTTAGTTTTATATATATTCTGTTTCGTTTTAGGTTTATATATATAATAACTTTTTTTATTTTTCATTTTCCTTTATGCCGCATTTATTTAATTAATTAATGAGCCTGATTACATTGAACTATTTTAATATAACATGAAATTCAAGCTGTTCAAACTATATATGTATGCTTGTCACTTGGACAACTTAGATGCTAATGACCTCTGACGATCTTAAATTCTGGGTTGAATTAAATTTGACACTAAAATCCTCCTCCCTAGTTATTTAGGAAAAAAGACAAAACAAAAACAAAACTAGCTTTGTTTATGTCAAAGATCCATTTTATGTTTTTCATAAACCAAAAATCCTTATATTTTGTCGCAATATTCACAATGTCATAAACATTTGTTGTTTGTATTCATGGGTTTACCTGTAGTAAAAACATATCTTGGTTGGATTCGACAAAAATGATGAAGGATCATGTTTACAAAGCACGAATACGGGTACAAGATACACGTTGGAAATTTTTATTTGTAATAAGATAGGATTAAATTTTACAATTGCTTATTTGCCTAGTCGAATAAGTAGAGTATAACTTAAATTCTATCTTCTCATATGACAAA
Source organism: Ochetophila trinervis (assembly GCA_003254975.1). Classification (NCBI taxonomy): domain Eukaryota; kingdom Viridiplantae; phylum Streptophyta; class Magnoliopsida; order Rosales; family Rhamnaceae; genus Ochetophila; species Ochetophila trinervis. Next base: position 17,708 of record QANX01004080.1, read on the forward strand.
TTAATTAGGATTTTGTGGTTAAATCTTACAAGGATTAGAGGTTCTAATATTCTATTATTTTTATTCTAATCCTATTATATTTTTATCTCTATAAAAACTCTATTTTCAAAGCCTATATGAAGGCACCATGATACCAATTATTGATCATTCGATTCATCATTCAATATATGACTCAATATTTTTCTACTCTCTAGTTTTTTATTGAAAGTCCAATTTTTTTATTTGTCAGATTCACAGATTTTTATTTTGATGGTCTAAGGAAGATGCGCAATTTCAATAGTTTTTTAAATAAATAGTCAGGACCCATGCTTCCTATTCGCGAAGATGAGAACTATTCATGCTTATTCAATTTTGTAGAGCTAAAAGGTTTACAAACTCAAAAACATGTTGCAAAAACTTGCTTATGACAGTCATATGGGTGGCTCATATTTTTCGACAAAAGATCCAATATATTTTGAGAAGCCAAGACTAAATTCTCATCAATGACCTTGATATTTTTTTTAACTAAATATATCCTCTTGTCTGATCTAACATCGTTTTGTTGCAAGATAGAATGGGTGAGCAAAATCGAGCCAAAATGATCAAACTAAACCAATGATGGTCAGTTCGATTTGGTTCCTCCTATAGGTTCGAATCAAATTGTAAAACAAGAAAAATATCGACATGGAGATACATGTACTTAGTTCATGGAAAGGATATTCTAAACTGATAAAAACACTACAGCGATCACATCTATGCAATGTAGCATTATAAACACTATCCACTAAGCTAGAGTACATTATTTAGAAGAAAAAGCCCATATTCATTTTCATGGAATTCAATATGGATCAATGACCATCTTAAGGCTAAAAATCAATATTTATTCCAAAGCTTTTTGGATTGTTCCTAATATTTGGTGAAGAAGAAACGTTTTCTTGCTTTAATTTATATAATGATCATCACTCTTTTTATTTTTATTTTGTTAATTATATTGCATGCTTGTAACTTGTTTTTTAATTGAACTAAATTCTTTTTATAATTGAGATGATGTGTGGGTAAATCTGATTCTGACCTATTAAGCCCGATGCATATTATCATGATCAGAATGTCTGACCGTTTTGATCAAACTTCTTGACCTCATTGTAAATATGGTCTCGTTTGAATCTCATATTGATGCTCAAATATAGATTTGTAAGCGAATCTCTTTAGTCTAAATCCAGTCCTTCAGAGGTTCGAACATTCGAGGCTTAGAGAATACTTAAGCAATTGCTAAGGGAACGAGTTTTCAATGTGACTAGTAGGAAGCTCAGTCACAGAGATTTGTGGTCCAGCCCATCAGGGTTTGGGGCTTGATTTTCTAAGAGATTAAGAAACCTAAAATTCTGAGACACTATAAGTATCCCTATAAAGTATTAAGGTAAGGATTCAAATTCTAACCCTAGAAAGATTACTTTATCTGTAGTATATATACACACATCTGACTTGAGCGTCAGAGTGTTTTAGGCCAGTACCACACCAAAGCCCCAAGACCTTCATGCTTGTTCTTTTTTGTAGGAATACATTAGTAAACAAAGGAGCAATTTCGTACCACTATAGTTTCACGGCCAGATAGAGGATATTTTGTTTGAATCCTAAGCGTGAATATACCTAGAACTAAGAAACTTCACAGAGGTTTATAACTGGTGGTGGTGTGATCTTCAATATGTCATACCCTAATCCAAAGAAAGTTCACACCTCAACGCCAACTCAAGAAGATCAACTAGCAGCCATGTAAATGGCCATGACAGATATACAGAACAAGATGAACTCTTTCATCGAATAAACCAAAGAGTTCAACCAGAGCATCATCTAGCATGTTTATGAGAGCCCCTCATCTAGGAGTTAGAGGCCCCCAAGGCTTGATCTCTCAGTCCCCATCCCCTGCACTGCGTACTGCCAAAAACCAATGAAAGGTGGTTGAGTCGTAGCCAGTACAGGTTCCAAGTCACACACAAGTTCAAGGAAACCAACTCACCTAGAACTGGACACTAGTAGGGGTATACCAAAGAGAAAAGAGAATTTAGAGCAAAAAACATTGTCACAGGCCTCGTCACAGGAGATAAATAGACTAGTGCTTGAAGAGCTAAAGAGGCAAAGGGGCGTTCTAAGCGTGAGCTATGAAGAGATTTCTTCCGAAATAAAGACACATTTCACCATATGGATAGAGAGTGTGGGTCTCCCTTTCAGTTTCACGATTCCAAACATGAAACTTTATTATGGTAGTACAAACCCGAGGGAACATACTAAGATACCACAACTCAATGGTTCCACTCAAGATACTTGAGAAAAGAAAAGAGGCTATGATGTGCAAGATGTTCGGCAAAAGCCTCAAAGGACCCGCATTTATTTGGTACTTCAGTCTAAAGACAAGATCTATCGATTCCTTCAAAGACCTATCCAAAAAGTCTCAAGGGTAGTTTGGCCTCAGTATGTAGGCGAGGAAAGAGCTGAACCACCATTTTTCCTTGGTTTAGCACTGGAATGAAACCTTGAAGTCTTACACCTAATGTTTTAACAAAGAGATGCTAGAAGTGATCAATTGTCACAACTAAGTGGCAGTGCAAATATTCAGAAAATGTATGATCAATAGGACTCCATTTTATGATTCTTTGACCATGAGAACAACAAGCGTCTGAATTTGTGAAGCTGGATGACGACCGAAGGATGTCGAGGAGGTATAGGCTGAAGGAAATGTCTGTTATGTACTGAGAAGTAGGAAGAAATGTGTCATATGAACATATGTTTTATCCCCAGGTCTGCTAAAAGGAAAAATGAAGTTCTCGATCCTTTCAAGCACTATAGAATCAATATCTCCCCTTCCCAGTTGGTTAAGTGCTTTTGAGGTCAAAAAGACATAAGATAGCCGGACAAGATGATTGGCTACCCGTGGGATAAAGACAACACTAAGTACTGCACCTTCCAAGGTGATTATGGCCATTTGATCGAAAATTGTAGACACTTGATGTGGAAGGTGAACAAGCTTGCAAAAGAGGGTAACCTGAAAAAGTTTTTCATAGGCAGTGGGCAAGGTCCATCTGGAGGAAAAAGAAAAAGAATCGAGAAGTTAAGGTTAGGTGTGAGCGAGGATTAGTTGGAGAAAGAGGTAGCTGAAGCCACTATAAACACTTTTCATGGAGGTTTTGCCAATTGGGGTGAAATGATGGCAACTAGATGGAGACACTTGAAAGATGCTGAGGTAGCAATGGTAGGCACAACCAATAGAAGTGTTAGGGATCACCTCGACATTGTTTTTACTGGACAAGACGTAAAGGGTTTGTATTTTTTCCAATGCTCTGATTGTCAAGTTGACCATTGCCAGATGTTTCGTAAAAAGAACTCTAATTGACACTGGCAGTTTTGTAGACATAATGTTCTTATTTGAGCTGAGACAGATGAAGTTTGATAAAAGGAAAATTGAAAGTCAATTAGGTCGGCTTTAATGGAGAACCAAGCGCCATCATTTGTAGAGTTGAAATTCCAATATCAACCCGAGGGAGAACTATTTATTTGACAATGATGGTAGTTGATACGGACTTAGCCTATAACGCAATCTTGGATTACCATGGTTAACGAGATGAGGGTAGTAATCTCGACCATCTACCAAACCTAGAGGGTGGCTCGGCCTTGCTATGTGGAAGCCACCAAGGAGAAGTTCACTGCCAAATAGCAATCAAAAAGCCTTGAGGTCCTCATGGTGGAACTAGGTAACGATGATGAAAATTAGGTTGAAGATGTGCTGGTTGACCCCAACCGCCTAGATTATATAGTGAGGATTGAAACTTACTTATCAACAGAGATTAGGAAAAGGCTCATTGGTTTTCTAAAAGAAATGATACATTTTTTCTCTTGGGACACAAGTGATATGTCGGGGATTAACCCAAAGGTGATAACTCACAAGCTGAACTTTGACCCTTCATTTAAACCCGTCAGAGAGAAGAGGATAAGGTTTGCTCCGAAGAAGAACCAAGATATAAACGAAGAAGTGGGTAAACTCTACAAAAACAAGATGGAGTGAGAAGTTCATTACCCTGATTGGTTGGATTAATGCATGGTAGTAAAGAAGAAGAATGGAAATAATAGGGTGTGAGTTGATTTCATCGATTTCAATAAAGCTTGCATGACGGATAGCTTCATTCTCCCCATGATTGACTAATTGGTGGATGCTACCACATGCCATGAGATGATGAGCTTCCTCAATGCATTCTTGGGATACAACTAGATCCTAATGCACCTAAATGATGAGGAAAAAATGTCCTTCATGACTGAAAGAGGAATCTAATGCCACAAGGTTATAACTTTCAGACTTAAAAATGCATAAGCTACTTACTATCAGGTGGTGAATAAGATGTTTAAAGACCAACTGGATAAGACAATTGACATCTATATCAAAGACATGCTAGTAAAGTAAGAATAGGGAGAAGATCATCTTGACTACTTGAGGCAAACTTTCAACATGTTGAAAAAATACAAGATGAGGTTGAATCCAACCAAGTGCACCTTCGGAATAGTAGTAAAGAAATTTCTCGGAATAGAAGGATGTCTAGAAGTTATATGGAAGGGTGACGGTTCTAAGCAAATTCATGTCAAAGCCGATCGATAAATGCCATGACATTTTCCAAATTTTGAAGGGAAATACCAATTTTGAATGGACAGAAGAATGTGAGAAGGCATTCAAGAATCTGAAAGAATACCTCGGGTCACCCTTTTTGCTAGTAAAACCAAAGCTCGGCGATGTTTTGCAGTTATATTTGGCAGTTTCAGGTTATATATATATATATAAGCAATAAGCTCAATGCTAGTGAAGTCCGAAGGTAAAAAGCATAGGCTGATCTTCTAAGTCAGTAAGGTACTCTTGGCAGCAAAGACTCGATATTCTAACTTGGAGAAGCTAACTTACCCCCTCGTAGTGTCAGATTGGAAAGTTAGACCGTACTTTGAGAGCCATACATTGAAATAGTCACAACCTACATTTTTCGGATTGTGCTACATAAACCATACATGGCAGGGCGAATGGCCTTGTAAACCACGGAGTTAGGAGCCTTCAACATCAAATACATCCCACGAATAGCTATGAAGTCCCAAGTATTTGCTGATTTTCTCGCAGAGTTCACCGTGAACACGAATGGGGTAATGAAGGAGCTGAATACTTTTTTCGTCTGGGTGTTGTTCGTAGATGACTTATCAAACAGGAGAGGATGTCGAGCTACCATTTTGTTGAAAATTTCAAATGGTAACTTGATAAAGCATTCCTTACATTTTGGGTTCCAAGCTTCCAATAACGAGGCCGAGTATGAGGCTTTGATTGCAGGCCTGAAGTTGGCAAAGTGGTTCGGAGCTGTAACGGTTGTAGTTTCAAGCAACTCCCAGCTAGTGGTAACACTTAGATGGCCAAGTGTCCGACTATGGCCAAGTATTTGAACAAGGTACAAGAGCTGCTTTCAGGTTTTGAGAAATTTGAACTAAAGCAGCTGCCGAATGAGGAAAACAATCATTTAGACACCTTGAATAATTTAGGTTGTTCCATATGCCTAACAGAAAAAAGGCTATACGGGTAGAAGTTTTGTCATAACAGAGCAATTTGGAGCTCTTATAGGTGTTAACTGTCAGTGAAAAAGAGCAGACTTGGATGAAGAGGATCGTGGCTTATATTGTCAACGGCATTGTACTTCCGGATAAGTTAGAGGCTCGCAAACTGAGGACAAAGTCGGCCAGATATTGTATTTTTGAGGAAATCTTTACAATGGGTCTTTCTATGGACCCTTGCTCAACCCAAAAGTGTCCCTGAAAGTGATGACCGAAATGCATGAGGGTTTTTGCAATAATCACTATGGGGGATGTTTGATAGCTTGACGGATAGAGTTGTAGGGCTTTCACTGGCCAACAATCATGAAGGATTTCAAAGAGGTATTTGCAGAAGTGCGACAAATGTCAATGGTTTTCCCCTTTATACCATATCCTGTCCAACGAGCTAATCTCAGTTACATTTCCATGGCCTTTCATCCAGTGGAGACTCATCATTGTCAAGCCATTTCCTTAAGCCTCAGGCCAAAAAAAGTTCATTTTTGTGGCGACTGATTATTTATCCAAGTGGGTGGAAGCCGAGTTTTATTCCAACATTAAAGACTCAAATTTGATTCAGTTTGTTTGGAAAAATATCATATGTCATTTTGGACTACCGAGGGTTCTGGTCATTGATAATGGTTCCTAGTTTATCAGTTCCAAGTTCAAGGATTTTGGCAGTAAATCGGAGGTCAACATTCACTACTCCACTCCTAAACATCCACAAAGAAATGGTCAAGCTAAGGTGACTAACAAAATTATACTGAATACACTGAAAAAGCATTTGGAGGAGGCCAAAAGGAAATGGGCAGAGAAGTTTCCAGGATTATTGTGGATTTCTCAGCCTACCATCCGAGAGCCCACAGGGTCAACACTTTTCTTTTTGGCATGTGGAATTGAGGCTGTCATCCCACCTAAAGTAGCGAAAAAGACGATAAAAACCGGTAGGCAGCTAGAACCTTTCAACGATCAGATGATGCAGCAATCTCTGGACGATTTAGAGGAGAAGCTCAAAGCAACGGTAATAAGGCTCATGCATTACCAATAGCTCACAGTCCAACATTACAACTCAACAATCCACCAAAGGCAATTCCAGGTCAGCGATCGAGTGCTCCTTAGGATCTTTTAGAACACACAAAAGCTAAATAAGGCCTTTACACGGTCATCTCGATTCCCTGGCCTTTAGTACATCGTTTGCAAGACAAATAGGGCAATGGGGTCTTACATAGCTAGAACTCTGAGCTCTTATGAATTTTCCACATCAATTCATTTTTACTTAATTGTATTTCCAATGCCATTTGCATTTCCTTTACTGTGTTAGGATAAATAGGCTAAAAATACACTAGCTTATCTCAGTTTGAGCATTTAATATTTTTCAACAAATAATCAATAAAATTTTCAAAATAAATTTGTCATCTTCTCATTGTGTGTAAATCATTTTGTGGAAATTCTTGCATCTGATAAGTCAGTGTCTTAGTGAAAATATAATATAGAATGCCATCTTAGGTATGGAAAAACTACAAACCAAAACAGTTGGAAAAACTATAAGTCAATCTCGAACTAAAAAAATGACAAACTATACATGTTGAAAAACGTACCTTCTGTCTATGAAAAACTAAAGTAGTCTCGGACTACTAAGAGTTAAACATTGCACACATGCAAGGGACATGCTTACGGTTTTTCATATGACTCTCAATGTGAGGCACTTAGCGAAATTGGTAAGTAGAGGATCAGGAGTAAGAAATTGCCACAAAAATTGGGTTCGAGTATCGCGAAGGTCTGACATTCGTAATGAAAAGGTTAGATAGGTGTTTCTGTTCATGTACTTTTTCATATTAAATTGGCATTTTGTTTGTGTGAATTTATTTAGTGAATGCAGGTGTGGAAATAAAAAATTATAGTTTTTCATTGCAGTATCGAAAGTTGGGTTGTTCGAACACTTTAAATTGAAAAAAGGGGGGAGGGACTAGTCTGCCTAAGGGGTGGTACTTGTTGGTGCTGCTTTGTTTGGTGACCTAGAAAACTGAAGGTCTACACAAGCTATTGGCTTGAGTGAGAGAAGGGCTACTCATGTAGGAAAGACCATGGACGGGTCTCATAACTTCTCCTTCAGTTGAAGCGTTATAGTAGGTCTAAATGTCAAAGAACACGGATGGGCTCAATGGGGGATCGTTCTCGCTGGATTTATAATATTGTTTCTTCCCCATGTGAATCCCCATGCCGATCAATTTCATCTCTATGACCTTATCAGCCTTCCGAAGCATTTTCCTTAAGTTATCCACATTTAGCCGCAACCTTATGACTTTGGCTCGTGCGAAGTTTCGTTCAATTAGAAGCCCTAATTCTCTCTATTCTGCAGCTTTTTTATCCTCCTAGAGGCCCAGCTTCAGTTGAGTTAGCTCTGCTTCGTTCTTTTGGTGAGCTGCTTTGGCCCGTTCGAAGACTTCGACCAACTCTTTGTGAGCAACCTCAAACTCCAAGACCTTCTTCTCCATCGAGATTAGACATTTGGTTAAGCGATTATTCTTTTTTTTATGCGTTTTGAACATCTTACGAGATGAGGAGGGTCAAAAACATATCTAAGTTTGTGAAACCGCCATCACCACATTATGAGCTGCCTACAGTTGGGCAACAAAGGTTAGTCCAGACAAAAGATGAAGAAGATTAGAAACATATCTAAGTTTGTGAAGTATCAGGGCTGCTTCCTAGTAGAAGTAATCCATGTGAATGTTCTTCAGTTCGGCATCGTCGGATGGAGTTAGGCTTTGGTACAACAACTCAGCATAGTGATCCGCATTGTGGCAGATGAAAGTTCCCTCCGGGTAGCTCAGTTTGATGACTTCTTCCATTATGGTCTCTTGGAGTTTGGCTTTCTTGAGAGCGGGTGGCTGTTCTTTAACAGTCAAGTCAACAGTGTGAGGGTTGATCTCTACACCTTTACCTCTTTCTGCCAGGACAATTTGCTGGTTGGCCAGAGGAGGCACTGCTTTAGGAGTTCGAGTGGCAGCTTTTTAGATAGATTTGCCCTCTTTTTGGTCCCTTTTTTTCTTTCAAAAGCTTTGGCCTTCCTCTAGATTTTGGATACCGTGGCCTTTGAATCACAATTTTGTTCTTCATTTCTTTAAGAAGTTCGAGTGAGAGGTCATGCCAGATATGAGATCAAGCTTCAGGAATTGGACTCCAAGAAAGATAAACACAACGTCTGAGTCAATTGAGTTTTGACACTTTGATTGGTTTAGAAGGAATGGGTAAAGGGATACCAGTGGGGATGTCATTCGGGTCGGGGTCAAGCTTTGCAGTGACAAGTTGTCCTTTGGACAATAGTTTCCTCAGGCTCAGTTGGCTCGAAGGTCAGTTTCCAAGTAATAGCACATAAGTATTCTCCTTGGAAGTTAACGAGTTTGGTTCTTGGTTGAGGCGGCGATCTGAAAAATAAAATTTGAGTACTTAGTTTGTTGACATTCCTTTTATTTAATTGAAGGCCTTACCAAAAGTTCCAAGTGTTTCAGACAGTCCCGAAACCCAAGCTAGAATCGTTATGTTACCCGTCATCTTTGACAAAAAAGTAGCGGTGTTGCCACGACAGATGCACAAATTACTATTTGTATGATTCAAAAATATACATCTATAGATTGATTCAAATTAGTATTTGTATGATTCAAATTAATAAATTATTTTCATATAAACTCTAACTTGGATTGTTTTTAAAAATTGGGATTTAAAATGCATTAATGGTCTATTTTATTATTTAATTGAATGATTGAAATTTAAAAATACAATAATAGATCATTGAATCTATATAAAATTTATTTTGTTGAAATAGAATTTTAATAGTTTACTTAATTCATATTAGATTTTTAATGTATTTTTAAAGCTTTTGAAGGAATCCAATTAATATAAAAGTAAGATCTCTAATGCATTTTGAACACTTTTAAATAATGGTTTTTAATGACTAAAAAAAAATAGTTAACATGATGTTAGTTTGATGCACACACACATATATATATATATACTAGATTTTTATGCGTTCGTTGTACGCACAGATTTTTGCACACATAAATTATATATAATTTTTATGCATATTTTGAATTTTTTAATAATTTTGTATATTTATATTTTATAATTTTGAATCAAAATTATTAATTATAGTTTGATTAAATTGTTGTAGAAAATTATAATAGAGTAAGTTATCTTTATAAAGTTATGTTTCTGAAAAAAAAAAAAAATTTGTAAAATTAAGTTTCTAGAAAAAAATAATTGTTTTTAGGTTACAGGATGTATCATTTAAAATTGCAATATAAATTGTTTGATTGTTAAATCTTAATATTTTAATATAAATTCAATATTATAAAATGCATTTTATATCGCATCACTTTCTATCAATTACGCATGATCTTATTTAACTGTTAAACAAGATCAATTTACTAAAACGATTTGTCTATCTTATTTTGTCAATCAAAACTTTATAACTTCTAAAGCTAGTTACATATAAATTAAGAGAGTTTATCTAGCAATCATCACAAGGAGCAAATCAGCATGTAATATTTGGATGTTTTGCCTTCACTTTCTCTAATATCATAACACAGCCAAAAATATTGGAAAAAATTGATGCTTATGATTACAATATGGTGATTAATTGACGAGTTAATTTGTTGGAAAAAGCTTTAGCAGATCAATTAAATTTTCAAATCAAATCAATTAATACATTTGGCCATGAAAGATGCAAGAATATATATAACTAAAATTCTTACAGCTTGTTAGATCCCAGTTACAAGACAAACTCCACCACCATCTAATAGTTAATTTCTCACATATTCTATTTGCAGCTTTACATAGGCTTTTTACTCTAAGAACTAATTTATAGAAAAAATGAAACACAATTGGTTATTTAAAAAGAATACAATACAATTAAGCACATTACAAAAATTAAGCACAATTCTCAAACCGTCATATGCACTATGGTTCAACAATTGCTCATTCCTGATGGAGGCATCAGAGCCTCCACCTATCTTTATCTTAGCATACAAGTTCCAGCATCACGACACCTGTCAAATTAAAATTTTCCATTTTACTTGAGGAAAAATTTACCAGAATGAAACAATAAACAAAGAAACAAATAAAGCATCTAATGTCCACGCATGTTTAAGTTCAATTCTTAAATATAGTATATACTAATTGTCAATATAAACATCTAACTACAAAATCACATGATTTATTTATTCAAAATTAAATGAAGCAAATCAGCCAATATGCAATTTAATATAACAATAACAAAAAGAAATCATAAACTGAACTACAGCATGAGCTATAGCTCTTTTTGGTTGCAAAACGAGACAAAATATCACTGTCAAAGCTACAAGAATTCAAAACATTTATACTTTATCATTTTTTACTTACCTTTTTGTTTTTACAATTTTAGTTAAAATAACACATAAAAAAATTCATTGCTATTATAATTTTAACACTGATAAGTATTTTCAAGAAGATCAAAAGAAGTAAAGACAAATCATAATAACATTAGAAAAGAAAGTCAAACTCTTTATTTTCTCAGCCTTTCATTTTCCTATTCCAGACATAAAATTTTGTGTTCTAGTTCATTCGTAGCTTGTTAGTATAGCCAATCAAATAGATAAACTCCAATCATAGAACATGTTAAAACCCTGCACCATTTAGAAAAAAAAAAAAGCCAGTAAAAAAAGAAAAACCTAAAAAAGAAGATTGAAAAGAAAGAGAATAAAAGACAAAATGATAATATATATTCTACATCTCTCATACATGAGTTTGTTAAAGGTGAAACTTCTTTCCAAAAGCCAAGTCTTCTAATCTAACACAAAAATTCTCTAAAACAAAAGAGAAAAAACAAAATTAGACATTTACCTACGATAATTTTTCTCTAAAACCATCACAAACATATGTAGAGAGAGAAGGCTTTTTTTTTTCTTTCTTTGTAAATAGATGTAGAGATGGAGTAATATATACTATTAAAAACACTTTAAAACAAAAAAGAAAATAGCAACCAGTATCCACCTGAAAACTTCTTAGATCCAGATTGTTTTCTCAATTTTATTCTTTCATTTCAGACAATGATCACTATTACTTCTTTGATTTCTCAATCTTCTCTAGCAAGGCAAAAAATATTTTGATCTAAATTGAATATGTAGCATAATAACCCATCACATTAAACAATAACAAGAATAAATAAATTAATAAAATGAAAGAAAAACTTATCAAATCAACAAAACCTAGAAAATTTGGAATTGTATCTATAGAATGTATGTATATTTTGCTTTTTCCTCAGCAGATTGCAGATCAACCAATGGAATAAAAGAAAAATTACTTTTTTCTCATACAAATAAAAAATTGTTTGTTTTCTTCCTCCAATACTATTTTTGTACTGAAACAGTCCCTTAATTTGTTTGCTTGAACGATGGTATATCGTTTCAGCTGTATTATAACAAACAATTAGAAAAAACATAACAAAAAAATCTTTAATCGAAAAAGTTAGGATTTTCATAAAATAAAATGCCAAAAGAAAAATAAGATTTAAAAAACTGAAAAAGAAGAAAACAAAAATATTGCACATTTGCTCTGCTTCAAAGGTGAAACAAACCCACTATCATAACCACAAAATCCGAAACAAACCCGCTAATGCCCAAACAAATTGATCAAGAAAAAAAAAAGGAATATTTTCTTATTATATGAGTGATATATCTTCTTCATTTTCGAATATTTGATTAATGGAGTAGAAAATTGAAATGAGGAGAATTAAAATGTATGAGAAAATCATGATATATAAATGAAAAAAATTAACAACAATGAATTTATTCAATTCACAATACTCGAATTCGAGACATTGCTTAAGGAAAAAATATGCTCAACCATCCATCACAACTTGCATTGACAATAATAATGTTCTTTTTGCTATGTAGAAAAAGAAAAAAAAATTTATGGACAATAAAAAAAGACATAAACATATTTGGCTATTCACTGTCCTTTATAATATGTAAGATATATATATTTTTATGTCTATTTTTTATTTTTATTTTATAATAATAGCACCAAACACCCCCACCCAAATAATTGAAATATAAAAAATTAAATTTTAGATTTTAGATTTTTTTAATCATGAGTCGGAATCCTTCATAGAGTTATTATCCTTTTCTAGTTTCTTTCCTTACCTGAATTTTATATCATTTTGTTTTTTCACATTCTAAAGGCTACCCCAAATGAAAGGGCCTACTTTGCATTTCAGTCAGAGGTCCAAGTCAACTAATCAACAAAAATAGCCGTTCTTTTAGGAGGAACATTTTTTTTTGCCTTCCACTGCATTTTATATAAATTTTTAAAATGTATTTTCTTTCAAAAACAAAATATTTAGTTTCGTATTACAAAACCCGAATAATATTATAATATAGCAACATAGATATCTTCAACTTATTATAACTGAATATATTTTTTACATTAAAAAATAAATTATCTTTTCATGACAAGAACAAAAAATTTTGATCTATCAAACTAGAGTAGAATATGTTCAAAAACTTTACTAAATTATTTTAAATATAATTATATTTTATAGATAATGTTATGTTAAAAAAATTATAAAAAATATATGATTAATGTTGGAATCTTAGAGGATATTTAATTGTTGGGACCCGTTTTGAAAATCTCTCTAAAACTCTCAAAATGGTCCTAACTTGGGGAAAGTGCCACCAGAAATTCTCCTAGGACATCCGACAAAACCTTCTCATGAAAGCTTGACCACCACAAAGGAAAATATACAATACATATATATATATATGAAAATATGTTTGCATGACCACAAAATAAATATTACAATTCCCAATATTCAGAGCATGCTAAGAGTAGAATTGACACAAAGGAGAAAGTAAGTAACATATTCAAATAACACAAATATGGTAGAATGAAATTACATGAATGTAGAAGGGTGGAGTAACTAGAAGATTCACCCAACTATGAACTATGAGCTATGGGAACAGATTAAAAACCAAAAAAGTAAAATATATAAATGTCAGTAAGTGCTTTAAAATACTTTAAGAAAGTAAACATATAATATTTAAAACATTTCTTTCAAGACCTCACTAACTTTCTTTTGAAAAGTTTCACTTTTTAAAACAGTTTTCTTAAAACCCATTTAATATCTCCAAAGCGTTGAGTGTAGAAAATCCATATGCAGAAATAAAGTATAAAATATTAATAACCAAAAATGAATTATATCAATATTTAAAAAAAATCAAATATATAAATCAAAAAATAATCAATAACATGAGTAAATAATCAAATAACCATAATTAAATAAATCAATATCAATAAACCAAACATGTATGAAACCATCATCGTCTAAATAATAGCGGGTGCAGTAGACATGACTTTTTTTATAAAAAACCTTAAGTACTGATTCAGATCTGGAAAGCAGCCTAGGGGGCATAGCAGTCAGTCTGTTCGACCATGAAACCAGTACTTTCACCTCCCCTCTCACTCGATCGGACTCACATATGAAAACTGTCTATCATATGACATCCCAATGCTGCGAAGTTAATTTTAATGTCTTAAAGTATCAAAAAAAAAAAACAAAAACAAAAACAAAAACAAAAACTAGCCATTACAACTTTCAGCATCCTAAAAGTATCATAGCAAAGTCGTATCTTATCGCATGTATCACTGGTACTATATGGTGTACACTACCAAAAACCATATACATATACTCATACTACCATAATTTGAAACCAGTTTTTCAAATGCATGTACAAATCACTTCAAAGATGCCAATCCAATTAAAAACCTGGAAAATTTTCCCAAAACTTGAAAATTTATGAAAATTTTATATTTGGGAAAATTCTACCCTTAAATTCCTCTTTTTCTTAATAAGATATTCCAATAAATAAAAATAATACATAATTTATTTAAAACCAATAATAGCTTAATTATCATGCAAATATATGTAAGCACAATAATTCAATAATATATATAAGCATATAGAGCTTTGATATAGTGCCGCGTGGTAAGGATCTCAAAAAAATTTTATTTGATAAGACTTGTCATCTAAATAATGCCAAATCATTTTAATATATTTTTTTTTTAAATAAATCATAATTAAAAAAATAACAACATGTCATATTCGCATGAATCCATAGATAATTGTTATAAAAAATTAATTGTATTTTTTTTTATATAACAATTAACATAGATGATATAGTTTACCACATAGAACATCCTTACCATAAGGTCTTCATGCACCCTTACTATATCAAAATTCTAAGCGTACATATATAACAACTTCCAATAAATAAAAAAATCATAGAAAATCAAATCAAACATTTTAATTTGTCATATGGCCTAAAATATATCCAAGAAAATATTATGCACTCATCGGTTTGTCAATCACTTCTGCTTAGTGGAGGATCACTTATTGTTTCAGTTTGAGTGCCTAAAATATTATAAAAATATAATTTAGACTCTAAAAAATGCATAGAAGTATATGTGTGTACTTAGGATGTTAATATTACTCCCACGACTCTAAAATTACCAAAACTAATTTCTAATTCCTCCTCATTGACCCGACCGGACACGTATCCAAAATTGGAATTTTTTTCCAATTCTCCACAGTTTTATAAAATTGGTTATTGAGTTAGCTACTATATATGGACCTCTATGAACCTAATGGAACCAACATCAGCCATTAAAAGTAACCTATTACAGTTCAATTTCAGCCCCAACCGAAACCTAGCTCAGAAATGGGAGTTTTATAATTACTTAACTAGAGTTAATAATTTATATGCCAAAATGAAATTGGATAATTACGAATGAAAGTGGTAACCTCAATTTGTCTAAAATATAACAAAAATTAAAGTACGAAGGCCAAAAAAAAATTTAAGATCAAAATGCAAATGTAAGTATAGTTTAGGGAATAACAGTTCCAATAACCCTAAAAGTAAAAGAGAAAAAAAAATATTTTGGATAACAAATTGTTTAAAGTGATTTTAAGAGAAAGTAAAAGCAAGGCCTTAATTACACTCTTTGTACTTGTACCATTGAAATATCCAAGACTCTAAAGTATTGATGTTCCTAAAATACGAACATGTGAATCCCAATATAGTATTTATGCTTTTGGAGCACGATTCCTGAATAACAAAAGTTTGCCAGTACCAACTTGCTAAAGTAATTTGTTACGAGGGAAACAAAGATGAAGACCAAGTAAATGATTCCATTGGATTGGAACTTGAGAGGTAAGATTTTATCTACAGTGATTCTTTGTTTGATCTACTATCTGAACTGTGTGTGGTTTGCAAGGATCTCTATCTCTTTATTCTTTTGGTTCTTTCTTTGTTCCCTTTTTAGCATTCTTTCATGGATGCCTCACAGAAAAGGGTTTTTTCCCCCTCCAAAAACTGCTAAGGGAGCTCCATATACAACCAGGAAATGAAAGAAAAGTGGACAAATCTGAGCATGTTCTTCTTGGAAAAGTTTTGACCACAAGGAATTTTAGAAGATTTACATTACAAAGATCATTACAAAAACATGGAGACTGAATAAAATGATATAAATCGAGAAGGTAGCTGGCAAAACTTTCAAATTCAAGTTTGGATGCAATGAAGACAAAGATACTATCTTTCAGGAATAGACCATGGTCACTCAATAGAGCATACTTTGTTCTTAAAGAGTGGCTAGACAACAAAGCCTGAGTGAGGTAACTTTTGATACTACAACATTTTACATCTCAATCCATGGTGTCGTATGTTTATTCACACAAAAAAGCAGCTAAAATGCTTGGAAATAGATTAAGCAATATTCATAAATCTTCAATTAACAGAAGATGTGTGGTGGCTCAAAGGTATTTGAGATTTAGGGTGGATATCTTGATAAAGGACCTTATACCAGATTTTTTTTGTTTTTTTTTTTTGGATTGGGATATTGGATGTGATTTATGGATCCAATTTAAAGTTGAAAGACTTGTGGAGTTTTGTTACATTTGTGGTCTGATTGACCATGTAACGAGAAGGTTCCGCTTTAGTACTCCATTAAGAATAACAAACCTGAATGGTATTTTAGCCAAAGTCTTTAGATCGTGGGGATGAGCAGAGAATAGTGGGAGTTTATTATTCATTAACTTATTAGAGATAGATGATGATGATCGGCTTAGGGAAAATGAGGAACACAGGTTTCCTAAAGAGCTGGAATAGGGACCGAAGAATTGTCTAATCAGTGAACATGGGAAGCAAAGTAAACGGGAGGTCAGATGGTGGGTCTTGATGCAACTAGGACCTATGAAAATGCAGTTGAGATGTGTTAGGAACTAGCAACTCTAGAGTTTAATCTTAAAAGACTAGAGATGGGAAATGTGGAAGAGCTATAGCGATTGGTTCTTAATAATATACAAAATTTTAAATTTGATTTCAATCATTTGGAAGATTGGGTGGCTGGTGTCATTCAACAAATTGCAGCAAAGAAGAGTGAGGCAAGACGTTATCTAGATGGGCTAGACTATAATTTATTGCCTTTTATTGGGCTAGTTACACGTGCCTTTGTAGGCCCTTCAGGTGAGAAAGCCATTTCGCTTGGAAGTGTGGGCCAAAATAAGAAACGTGATGCTCTTTTCATGATTCAAAATAGCCTTAAGAGACTTTTGCTAGAAGAAACATAATATTCGATAGACTCACTAACATATCTAAAAATATTGAGCAGTTCTTATCGAATTCGGATGATTTTTGTTGGCTCAAAGGAAATGGTTTAAGAGGGATTAACAATTTCACAAGGTAACAATACACCTAGAGCTGAAAGACAATCAGGGGAAAGCTAGGAAAGAAGAGATGAAAAAGATGAGAGGAGATCTCAATCAAGGAAGAAAGAAGCTAAACGTAGATCCCAGAGAATTTCATCCCAAATTGAAAAGCGGGGTGAAAGTTTTAGACAACAGGAGTAGCCTCCTTCAAGACACCTGAATTTTTAGACAACTGAAGAGGCAGGCCGACTCATGCCCTTTGTGGTAATGGATCTTATTCATAGAACTGCAAAGGTACAAGTCAATCTAAAGTTATGAAATTTTTATTTGATTTAGTTAAAAAAACACAAACCAGATAGTGTTTTCTTGATGGAGACAAAAATAAAGAAGGACCAAATGGAAATAATTTGTCGAAATATGGGATTCAAAAATTTTGAGGTCATGGCATCAATTGGGCTTGCAGGGGACTCACTCTCATGTGGTGCAATAATTTGGATATGCAAATTTCTTGAAAAATGGATCGAATTATTTTGCAGTGAGATTTCAAATTTGGATGGAAGTACAGCTGGAATTTGCTTGCTTGTTATGGGACACGTTACCTCAAAAAGAAACATAATTTTTTGAATGATTAACGGATATAATATTTAATCACAAATTATGTGGTTAATGATTGGAGACCTTAATGAGGTTATCAAATGAGATGAAAAATCAAAGGGCTGAAAGGTGGGCACTAAAGTTATTTTTAAAACAATTTCTTGATGAAGTTAGTGGTGTGGATCTAAGTTATTTTGGAAGAAATTTCACTTGGGATAACAAGCATGAGGGTTTTGCCCGTATTAGAGAATGGTTGGATAGATGGGTAGCTTCTAAAGATTGGATTATAAATTACCCTTCGGCTACTATCCATCATCTAGCGATAGAAGCTACTATCCTTTCTTGTTCCTAACCATAGCACTGAAAACCAATCTAGATGACATTTTTCATTCCTTTCAAACATGGACAATGGATGTTTTGAGTTTATAGTTTATTAATCAAGCTTAGAACAAGGATAGACGGGTAGGTTTGGAGGGATTTAAATTTAATAGAAGCCTCATAAACACTACAAGAGCTCTGAAGAAATGGAATCGTGAAGTTTAAAGTCTAGCTCATCAACAAATCAAACTATTGCAGACTAAGCTTAAGCAGATTCAGGTGGTGGATATGGATGAAGAGAAACAGAAGCATATTCAATTTGAATTAAGATAGCAATGAACCAAGCAAGAATTGATAAACAGATAGAAATCAAGGGAGATTTGGTTAAAAGTAGGGGATAAAATTCGAAATTCTTCCATCTGAGTACTCTAATGAGAAGAAAGAAAATTATAATTATGGTAATAAAATCATATGAGGGATGGATTTTGGAGGAAGCAGAGATATCATAATATTTTACCAAAATTTTCAATGATATGTTTATGTCATCTTCTCTTCTCAGACCATCTAGTTTAAAAGAGTTAGGAGAAGCTTGTATCACAATGGAAGAGAATAGTAATCTTGTCTACATACCTTTGCCAAAGGAAATAAAAGAACGTGTTTGAGAGTTACATCCTCTTAAAAGCCCAGGCTTTTATGGTTATTCGGGCATATTTTTCACGAAGTATTGGAAGATTGTTAAAGAAAAGCTTATTAAGTTCATCCAAAAGTGTTTTAGATTAGGAAGGATCCCAACTATTGCGAATAAGACTTTGCTCATTCCCAAAACTAGTCATTCAATCAATTTCAATCACTTATGGCCAATAAGTCTTTGTAACTTATCATACAAAGAGGTGACAAAAATTATTATGACTCAGCTACATATACTCTTAGACAAAATTATCTCTCCTAATCAAGAAACTTTTGTTAAAGGTCGTCAGATAGCCAAAAATACTGTAAAAGCTGAGGAAATGTCTCATTGTATTAAAAGCACAAGGGGAAGAGAGGTTTAATGTTGAGGAAAGTTGATATGAAAAAACCCTATGACAAGCTGGAATGGTCCTTTTTGGAGAAAGTCTTACAATTGTGGGTTTGATGCTCATTTCAAAGAACTAGTAAAAAGTTGTGTCAAAATAGTTCAATTCCTAGTCCTTTTAAATTGATGTATTTCAAGCGTTGTTAAATTAGGTCGTCGTATTCAATAGGGGGACCTCTTATCCATGCTTTTATTTATTCTATGTGTTAACATTTTAACCTGTTTGCTGGTTAATGAGGAATTTGTTGGAAATTTTCATGGGATTAAGGTTTTGAGGAATGCTCCAACAATCTCTTATTTGATGTATGCGAATGATCTATTTATTATGTATAGAGCTAGCAGTAAGGAAGTGGAAGTCGTGATGGGATGCTTTAACAAAATTGTGGTTGTTCAAGGCAAAATGTTAATATGGCTAACTCGAGTGTTTACTTTTCAAAAATTACTTCTAGAAAAGTTAAAAGAGAAGTCTTGTGGGCTATGTGTTTCAAAGAAAAGGGAAGAAAATCCGTCTACTTAGGCAACTCCTTGATTCTTGGAAGGAATAAAACTAAAGAATTTGAAACTAGAAATTCAACTTTCATTCAATCAGCGGAACATGCTATCCCAATCTATTATATGTCAACTTTTAGAATACCTTTGGGGGTTTGCGAAAATCTTGACAAGCTTGTTAAAAGATTTTGGTGAGAAAGCAATTTGAAAGCAAAAGGCTATTTGGCTTTGAAGGGATGGAAAAATATTTTCAAGCCAAATAATCAAAGAAGACTTGGTTTTCATCGGTTTGAAACCATAAACCAAGTTGTTTTTCCAAACTAAGAGTATGGCTTCAGATTCTAACAAATTTTGGAATAGAATTTGAGGGCGAAATAATTGCAAGGGCCTTTCTTTTTTTATCATAAATATCTATTTGGTGCTTCTCATGTGTGGAGGGGCATTTGTAGTGCTAGAAAATGTTTAACATAGATGGTTTATTTTAAACTAGGAAATAGCCTTAATATAAATCTTTGGACCGACCTGTGGGTTCATGGTATTAAAAAGTGCATCCATAAAGTAAGAAAAAAAAATGCTCCTAGCTTTGGTTTGAGAAGGGTAGTAGATTTCAAAGATGTTGGATTAATGGGTGAAAGTCAGATGAAAGTGTTTGAAACTAAATCAATGAAAGCTATTATGAGGATTAAGTGGCATGAGCTTTTATGTTAGAACAAGCTTATTTGGATGGTAAATAACTCAGGGAAATTTTCAGTCAAAAGTTGTTTTTCTTTTCTAGAAAATTAGTCTTCTATGGAGGATCACTTTTGGAAAAGCTTATGGTCTCTCAAGATCCATGAAAGACTTAAAGTTTTTCTATAAGAGAATGAAGGCTAAAGTTCTTCCTTCTAAAAAAGTTTTAGTAAGTCGATTTGGAAGTGGAGAACTGGCTTGTTCTTTTTGTGGGGAGGAGAAAGAAACTTTATTTCATATCTTCAAGGAATGCTCGACCACGATGGAAATTGTTTTTGGCAATAAGTGGGGAGGTCTGTTAGGAAATTAACGAGTGAGAAATATCCAAGAGTTGGTTAACCTCTGTTTGAAACTTGACAATGAGTTTAACGCTCATATTTAGTTCTGCTTACTACTTTTTTATTGTAGTTGTAATTTAAGAAATGAAGAGATTATAGAGTGCCTGTGAGAATTGAAAGTAAGGTAAAAGAAAATTGAAAATCTGATGGAAGAATTTGTTGTGACAAAGCTCATTGAGAATGGATTGCCTTAAAAGGCCCGTAGTTTGATAGTTGGTTTGCCCTCAAATCGGAATGGTGGAAATGGAACATTCATGCGGCATATAAGGATGGTCATTATGCTATAGCTCATGTAGCAAGGAATCAAGGGGTAAGATGGAGCTGATTGCCTCTATTTTGTGTGATAGCAGCTCAGCTTATGAAGTCGAAGTCATAGCAGCTGATTGGGCTACTGACATTGACAAGAAAAAGTGGTATTTTATTGAATGGTCTTTTGATTCTAAAGTGATAGTGAATGATATCAATGATGTAGTGGAGTCGATGGGTGGGTTTTTAAGATATGGCATTTTTGAGGATTAGATAAAGAATCAATATTTTTGATAGGCTACTTGTTTGGCAAAATAGATATACAAATGCTTTGGCTGATCTTCTTTCCAATGAAAGTTTGGCTAGAAATGAAACTTTCTATTTTGATGTTACAAATTTATTGTCTTTCTTTTCTGTCTTTTTTAGATTTAGCTTTGTCAGAGCAGATGAGAGGTGCTGGTTTTTAATCCTCTTTGTGAAGTTCATGAAGTTCTTTTGTCTTTCAATGCATTTCGTATTTACCAAAATAAAGTTTGCTGGTACTATTGATGAACTTGTACCTTAGTAGTTGCTTTTAATTGAATCATATTTTGTTCAACCAATGATATATATTTACCATTTTAAATGTCAGTATGAAAATATATTTCTAGCTTTTTATTACCCAAGGAATATTTTTTTTAATTGAATTGAGAAAACAAAAAAAGTAAATTATACTGTAGGTGCTTAAATTTTATCGATTGTTACAAATAGTGATGCAATGGAATGTTGAAGCTTTGAAGAATATGACTTTTATGTTTTTTCAAATTTTATAGTCCTTGCTTTTATTTTTTCATTTTCTATTTTATAGTCAGATTAAATAATTAGGAATTTCATATTGGACTACCTATAGGCCCAATTAGTTTATGCATGTCTAGAGCACCATTCTGAATTTAAAATTAAAGTTGATACTCAAACATTTGATGATCGGTTGAGCATTGTGGAGACCTTCTTTGAGGATATGATGATTTCAGAAGAGATAAAGGTATAACTTGTTGCTTATAAATTATATGTTTGAGTACATTGGCAAAGGCTTCGATGTGGTCATTAGGGCTTATGGGTCCGGCTCGTATGATAGGCTCTAACATCTTACCTTGACCATAAATGTTGTCTTTTGAGAGATTTAATCATGATTTTCACCCTGTCTTTTTGAATTTTGATGCAAATGTTAGAGATTTAGTGCCATGTGTGTGTGTGTGTGTGTGTTTTTCCTTTAGGGGACATTTCCTTCAGTTTTAAACCCAAAAAATATCGATCAACCACAATAGTTAGAGAAGAAAATAAGAATAATGGTTTAAAAAGACAACAGTTGCCCTTTTACTATTCATCACGTGACGTTGCATGTCGGGCTTAACGGATAAATTCAAATAGAATTTACCTTAGATGTTACCGTTGTAGCATTTTTTAAATTTAGGTATTATATTGCGAAAAAATTTCCAATATTCATTTGTAATATGCGATATAGTTCAGATATCCACAGTGTAATTTACTCATGAAACAAAAACAAAAAGTTTGAGAATGGAAAGAATAAAAGAATAATGAAGTGGAAAGCATGTTCATTTAAAAAACTCATTCAATTTTGAAAAGCAAATTAAATTTGATGAATTTTGATATCAAAAAATGCTTTTGGTATTAAATTTGTAAAATACACATTAATTTTCAAAATCAAATTAAATTTGATGAATTTTTATATCAAAAAATGCTTTTGGTATTGAATTTGTAAAAACCAAATATTATTTGGTTGACATTTTGATTAAAGGGTTAAAAGAAAGAAATTGGGCTCATTGAACGAATAAGATCCATTTCGTTTTTTAAAACTTGGGCTCATTTCATTAAGAAAACTGAATCGGGCCAGTTTTTAGTCCTTATAATTTCCATTTTTTCCCCTTCGGTTTTCTTCTTTTCCTGGCTGGAAATGAAATAAAGAAGAATAAAATAAAATTTGCAATGAAACTGGATAAAAACTTACAAACAATGGTTTCACAATGTCATCTATTTTATTTAATTATTATATAAAACATAAAATCATTAACTTATAATTGTTCTTAACATATACATTTTACAAAATATTAATAATTGTACAAATATAACTGGTCACACCAAATCAAAAACAATGTTATGCATAAATTTGTTCAAGCCCTATCATCTACTAGATTGGAAACTCTACAAAATTATAAATATAAATGTACGCAAAATATTTAGTAGTTGTATAATACAATAGTTGGTTAAGTGATAAATTTACCATTCAAAATGAATCTAAACTCCCTCTAACTTTTTTTTAATACAATAGTTGTAGAATTTTTTTGGGTAAGACTGAGCTTGAATCCCAGAGTGGAAGAATAAGTACCTATGAAGGTTCCTAATGAAAAATGATTCAGAGTTGGTTAAGTGATGCACAGTTTGAAGTCTGTCAATGTCATATTTGTGTATGTTACAATTGGAGTGTCAGTTTCAGTCGCTCCTTTGCATGCATCATCAAATAAAAGGAACAGATAAGAAAAAGACCTCAGTATTTGAGCAGTCAATTCAAATATTATTAAATATATAAATGGGATATAAAGCTAAAACCCTTTCACCACCATTATTTATTTATTATTATTATTATTATTGTAAAAATCATGATCAAGTTGTACTGTGAATAACAGTTTTCTAAAGTTTAAAAAACAAGCAAAAAAAAAAATAAGGGATTTATTTGGGAGTCAGCCTACAATATAATTTGTTATTATAGTTGGACTGGTAAAACTATGCTTACATGTTGACAAGTGGCATCATTTCGGTTATGTTACAATATTTCTGGACCAAATTACGTGATTTATGGAAAAATTACAGGTTCTTTGAACAATATTACTACATTTCGGTATTGTTACACCGTTTATGGATTAAGTTACTTTATTTGTAGATTGTTTTACTTTGTTATGGATAATATTACCTCGTTTTAGATAGCATGTTGCACAGCGTGTTACTTTGTCCATGGATTAGTGTTACCTTCTTTATGGACCATATCACCTCACTTGTGGATCATATTACATCATTTTGGTAATGTTACAATATTTCTGGACCCAATTACATGATTTATGGACAGATTACATGTTCTTTGAACAATATTACCACCTTTCGGTATTGTTACACCGTTTATGGATTAAGTTACTTTATTTGCAGATTATTTTACTTTGTTATGGACAATATTACTTTGTTTTGGATAGCATGTTGCAAAGCGCGTTACTTTATTCATGGATTAGTGTTACCTTCTTTATGGACCATGTCACCTCACTTGTGGATCGTATTACATCATTTCAGTCGTGTTACAATATTTTTGGATCAATTTACTTAATTTATGGACAAGTTACAGGTTATTTGAACAATATTACCACCTTTCGGTATTGTTACACCATTTATGGACAATGTTACTTTCGTTGCAAATTAGTTTACTTTGTTTAGGACAATATTATTTTGTTTTGGATAACATGTTGCAAAGCGCGTTACTTTGTTCATGGATTAGTGTTACCTTCTTTATGGACCATGTCACCTCACTTGTGGATCGTATTACATCATTTTGGTCATGTTACAATATTTTTGGACCAATTTACTTAATTTATGGACAAGTTACAGGTTATTTGAACAATATTATCACCTTTCGGTATTGTTATACCATTTATGGACAATGTTACTTTATTTGTAGATTATTTTACTTTGTTTATGACAATATTACTTTGTTTTGGATAGCATGTTGCAAAGCGCGTTACTTTGTTCATGGATTAGTGTTACCTTCTTTATGGACCATGTCACCTCACTTGTGGATCGTATTACATCATTTCGGTCATGTTACAATATTTTTGGACCAATTTACTTAATTTATGGACACGTTATAGGTTATTTGAACAATATTACCACATTTCGGTATTGTTACACCGTTTATGGATAATTTTACTTTATTTGCAGAGTATTTTACTTTTTTATGGACAATATTACCTCGTTTTGGATATTACGAAATAATAATGGTGTTACCTGCTTCATGAATTAACCACATTGACAAATCATAAATTATCCACTTACCAAACTCCAATATAAATAGTATATTGGAATGACCTTTTAAATGGTATATATTTAAAGTTTATATATTTTAAACATTTTTTTGTACTTTGTAGTAAATAATGTTTACTATGCCAACAAGCACATATCATTAATGAGCTAGATATGAATATTCACCAACCAATTAACTTCAATCTTCTCTTGATGCTAAAGTCATTTTCAGGAGCCTGCCAACAGCTCCAACATTGCATCTCTGAAGCAAGTATACCCAAGGTTCAATGCTCTCTTCTTATCTTCAGTTTGTTTAGTTTCTTCAACTGGGAACATATTTTGAGGAAGTTATAAATTGATATCAGTACATATATAGCTATGAATTTTGCTTACTGCATTTAGGGTTCACTAGTACATATAAACTTACTCACAAGGTAATAATATGAAGAGCTCAAAAAATGCTTGCCAATATATAGATGTTACTCCATCTCTCTTTCAATTTTTTTTTCTGGAAATTTTTGGACCAAATTTTTTTAGTTTCATATTTCTAATTAATATGTGACTCCCTCTTTTTCTTTTGTTTTCATTCTCCATACAAAATTATAGTTTCCTTATTACAATTTTTTCTTATTGCATTGGACAATATTCATGGATCAATATAAACATCTTTGAATATTTTTACAGTCATAGTGAATTAGCAATATTCCTAAATAATTGAACTTTAAAAGTTTTTCATATAAGTGATTTTTTCTCTATGTAAATGTTTAGTATAAAGTTAACACAAACCCATACTGAGCATTGATTTAGTACTACCATATTACAAAATATGTTATCTTTCATATAAATTGTGTATATTTTATTTTTAGAGTTTAGATGTTTAGTATAACATATCCCTGTGTTAGAAAATATTATTTAGTGTCAGTTATTGATTATATGTTTATGGTGTATAATTGTAGTTATTGTGGTAAATGCTGTAACATGCAGGAGATGCATTGTAAGTCTTTTAGAATTACGAGCATCTATCTAAATGTTGATCAGTGCACTGAAGATGAGTCGGTCTTCATAGATAACAAAGTTTCAACTGCTGAATTTAAAAATGGAAACAAATATGCTTATTTGACTGATGCAGACATGCTTGGGCAGGAATTTGAGTCCCTTGAAGATGCAAATGAATTTTATGCCACATATTCAAAGATAATTGGATTTGGTGTCAGGAAAAATCAACTTAAGAGAGATAAAAATGGAAATATCAGAAAGCGTACATGGGTATGTGATAAGGAAGGCTATCGAAGAGATGAGTGGTTGCACAGAACCATTAAACAAAAGCAACCAAGGCCATTAACAAGGGAAGGGTGTGGTGCTGCATTTTGTGTAACTAAGAACAAGATGGATGGAAAATGGGTTGTAACTAGATTTGTGTCAGACCATTCACATGAATTGCTTGTCAGCATTGAGGTACCCTTTATCCGATAGAATCGATGCGTGCAAAAAACAAATTTGGAACAAGCTAAAGGAATGCACAACGTAGGCATTGGAACAAGTAAAATCATGGATTACATGGTGGACCAAGCTGGAGGATATGACAAAGTTGGCTTCACAAAGCAAGACTTGCAAAATACACTTATGGCTGAACGCACATGTGATATCATGGATACGGATTCAGAAACAGTAATTGCATATCTGAGGGCAAAAGTAGAGATGGATCCTGAATTTTTTTGCAGGTACACAGTTGACTCAGATAATAGACTTGCAAACATATTTTGGGCCTACTCAACAAGTCATTTTGACTACTCTTGTTTTGGTGATGTCTTGGCTTTTGATGCAACGTACAAAACGAACGCATATGGAAAGCCATTAGTGATATTAGTCGGTGTAAACAATCATCATCGGACAACCATTTTTGGTATGGCATTATTGGTTGATGAAACAGTTCATACGTATACATGGGTATTAAAGACGTTTTTGCTTGCAATGAACAGTAAGCATCCTCATTCCGTTGTCACCGATGGAGATAAAGCAATGCGAAAAGCTATTACAAATGTGTTTCCTAATTCATACCATCGGTTGTGCACATGGCATCTTGAAAGAAACGCTCAAGCAAACTTACAAGATGTAGAAGTGGTCAGGGCATTTATAGACTGTATGCTTGGTGAATATACTCCAGAAAAGTTTGAGCATCGTTGGTTACGCATGCTAGACAAGTTTAGTTTGTACAATAAGGAATGGTTGACAATGATGCACAAGACACACGATATTTGGGCTTAAGCATTCATGAAAGGTCAATTTTTTGCTGGGATGCGAAGCACTCAACGATGTGAGAGTATGAACACGTACTTAAATAGATATATGCAGTCCCGACAAAAGTTATATGAGTTTATGATAAGTATTGATAGGGCTATTTCAAGGATGCGAAACCAGGAAGTGACTGATGATGTTAAAAGTAAAAGTACGACTCCAGTAGCTATTACTGACCTTCATCGGTTTGAGAAACATGCTGCAAAAGTGTACACAAGGCGAATATTTAAAAAAGTTCTCATACAGATTAAGGAACAGGCAGTTCTTTTCACAACTAATTGCATAGAGTATGGAGGTATGCGTGTATATACGTTGACAAAGTATATGCATCCAGAATTAACTTGGAATGTTGTGAACTATTACAATCAACCACACATACAATGCTCATGTAATATTTTCTACAGCATCGGAATTCCTTGCAGTCATTTATTTTATGTAATGAAAGTGGAGAACATTGGAGAGATTCCTGATTCATTGGTGCTGAACCGTTGGCGAAAAGATGCAAAGAAAGGTAGGGTTCAATGTCCTGGTGTACACGAATTTTCTGATGAAGCTGCAACATCTCTTCGATATGGCTCATTGAGTGTGGACTGTAACAAACTGTGTTTATTTGCATCCACGACAGATGATGGATTTAAAGAGGCAAAATTGGAAGTGGCCCGACTAACTAGTCGTATGGAAGAATACAAAAACATGTATGAAGAAATAAAACTATGCATGGGAGACACAACAGGGAAAAAGATGCATATTATAAAGGATCCATTGGTTGTGAAAAACAAAGTTGGACCTGCAGGGGAAACAAGTAAGGCGGGAAAAGAACGGCAATGCAGTAAGTGTAAAATGGTTGGGCACACAAAGCGCACATGCAATACAAAACGCGGCAATGACAATTTTGATACATCATTGCATGCCAACTCATATGGTAAATGGTGGTGGGATGGCCAAAGGTATGTATAAAATTTAACCTTTGAAGACTAAGGTGCAAAATAATTGTAACATAGAGTATATATCTGTTGGTTTCCATTGTGATATACAAAAAAAGATTTAATTAGGGTTTAATTCACTTATTTCTAAAGAGATGTATGATTGTGTCTTATCTACAAGTTCTACAAATGCAGGAAAAAAAAAAATTTATGACTTCTTTATTGTTCTATCTGTTTTTAGTCTTATCTTCATAAGACATATCCTTAAGTTACTGTTTGCTATTCTTTTTAATGAGGCTGTTCATTGGCTCTGTGAAAAGGGTTCGGTTAGGATGATGTTTAGTTTCCTTGTATTTTCTTGTATAATTCTAAAGTCTACTTAATTTTGTCATTGCAGCTCACAGATTTGAAGAGTCAAATGAGAGAGTTTTTGGCAACTTTATTAGCATCACACCAAAAAATTAACATGTAGGTCACAATTCCTATGGCCGACTCCATGTGTTTGTGTGCTGGAAATTATATTCTAAGAAGTTAGTAGTTTGTTGGAATTGTTTTGAGGAAGTTATTTTAATGTATCTTCCTTTCTACTTGTGTCTCTCTCATGCATTATTCTTTTTCTCTTGCACTATGTTTCATGCTTGTTATATATATTATCAAAAGGTATATTTTACAAACATCCCTCTAGTTAGCTTTTTTGTATACAAAACAAAAGATGGTGGTTATGGCCATCAACAGGTATATTATTTAATATTTTGCACTTGATCCATTGAAATGCTTGTAGAGGCTATTACTTATCTATTGGCAGGGAGCTTTGGATGGTGGCTTGGATATTCCTCACAGTGATTAGAGGTTTGCTGGTTTTTCGAAAGATAGTAAGCAACTAGATGCTGATGTGCACCGCAAGTATATTTACGGTGGCCATGTTGCCTCGTTTATGAGGGTATGGATCGAGTGTCATGCTGCTTTCTCTATTGTTTTTGTCAATATCCTAAGTAATTTTATATTGGTTGATCTTTATATATTGGTCATGTAGAGTTTGCTTGAAGCTGAACCAGAAAAATATCAGTCTCACTTTAGTGAGTACATCAAAAGAGGTATTGAGGCAGATAACATTAAGGAACTGTACAAGAAAGTTCATGCTGCCATCCGTGCTGATCCCACAGCGAAGAAGTCCAATAAGGAACCACCCAAGGTTCACAAGCGGTATGTATTAAATTTAGCAGAAAAAACTTTGTACTATCCATTTTTACATTCTGTTTTTGATATTTTGTGTTTACAGTATATATAAAAGCAGACTTCATAAATATATCTTTTTCATTTTGCCCACTTGTTTTTCCTTCTTTAAGTATAGAATCTTATGGTAGTTGCTCTTTTTTTTTGTTTGACAGGTTCAACTTAAAGAAGCTCACATATGAAGAGAGGAAAAACAAGTTGATTGAGCGATTGAATGCCTTCAACTCAGCAGGTGGAGCTGATGAGGATGACGAATGAAGAAAATATTGTCAAACTAGTTTTGTATAGTTGCTGCCTGCAGCTAGATATTAAGTTTGTTTTATTTATCTTGAGAAGCAATTTGTTTTTTGCTGATTTGGAGATACAAACTAGAAATGTGGTTCTAAATGTTTTAGTACATCTAAGTGTTTTTTTTTAGTAGATGGCAAAGTAATGATCTGATTCAATTGTTCAACCTCAATTTATATTTTATATATATATATGCATGATTTTGCTAATTTTTTTTCTTTTCAATTTCATTTTTTCATTTTTGTAATTTTTGTGAGGAAGGATGCATAAATTTGTAATCTATGTGAGGGTTTGTAGGTAGAATGTGCATCCTTCTGGTTATTGATGGTGATGAACGGCAAAAATTGTACAAAAAGGTTCAATCTTTCAATGCTTGTGTTCCCCCCCTCCCCTTACCCTAATTTCAGGAATATAAGATGTTAAGTTATTGCTGGAAAATAATGAATGTTTAAAAAAAAAAAAACATAGAGTGCAAACAACCATTGAAACAACTTGACATAGAGGATAGTTTTTTGCAGTTTAGGTTCCTTATGTTTTCTATAGGTTGCCAGAAGCTATGAGAATCCTTTTTGAGTTTCCCTGCTGAAATGTAGTTGTAGGCCACCATGTAGTAAGTTGGTAGGTTCTTGATTACTTTAATAGTCAGTTTGAAGCTGAAGACGTAGAGTGCAAACAACCATTGAAACAACTTGACATAGAGAGCAACAATTAAAGGCCCCAAAACCCATAAAAGAGTCAACTCCTTCGAAACTTCAGCTCCATACATCATGTTAACTGCCAGATACACAGGGATGCTACAGATTAAGCAGAACAATTAAGAAGTAATGTAAGTGTGCAGACATTTCATGATGTTGAGCAATTTATCAAACAAATGAATCCATGAGATGCTACATGCAAATCACACAATGCAAAAATCTTGTAGATGCAAATAGGTGATGCTGAAGTTGGTGGTCAAGACAAGGTATTACAAAGTAGGAATGCTAGCATCTTATAAATGCTCAAACCTATTTAGTTTCTCCAACCTGTCCACCCCAATAACCACCAAAACCAAAGACCATATGACAATTAGGAACTTCACAGTTTATCAAACACCTCATTTTTTTTTTCTTTTTGTATAATATAAAATACAGTTTCATTTGTTCTCACACATAAAACATTCAGCTAACTAGTTAACACTTGTTCTCCATCGAATCAATTTCCTCAAGTTTAGCAGTGGAAGCCCTAATTGACAGTGAACAAAAGCATGTACTGACTAAAATCCCAAATATTAATCAAAGGACATAGATAACATCACAGGTATGCAATAATACCACATAAATCAAGAATTGGTGCACGGGTGTGAATGAATGCATGGTTGGGTTGAATGAGAGATAGAGGCAAAAACACACAATACTTACAATATCATCAAGGGTATCTTTATTGTTGCATCCAGACTGAGAAGACCAGCACCAAACTGCTTTTAGAAGCTCACTTCTTCCCTTTTCTTGTGTCACATGTTCCATTTCACATATCTCCTTTGAAGGTGGCTCTTCTCCTAAAATGCTCAAACCTATTTAGGTTTTGGTCCACACATACAAGAAGCCCTGCACTGTGGAAAAAGTTTTCTGAATTCAAATAGTCTAGATTAAGAAAAAATTTTATGAGTGTGAGTCTGTGAGTGTGCATGTGTGCACAGGTAAACCGCATATGGAAACCTCATGTATGCTTAAAAGAGTTTCAAAAGCATGTGAGCTACAGTGACAATGTTTTGAAACCAGTAGAAAATTCAGGAAGGCATAGGTCTCAAAAAGTAATTACTCTTGATTACAATAAAGATGTTCCATGTTAAATTAAAGTAAAATCAAGTAGCTTCTTGGAAGAAAATTCATGTTTGATAACTCAATAAACAAAACTAGAATAACTTGCAATACATTCTGTACATTTTAATTTCAGTGCCTATCTTGGCTTGGCCAAGCTCCTTAGAGTTACACCTTCCAGCTGGGAGGTATCAACCCTTGGCACTTGGCTTCAGCCTCATTAATTGATTTTCGCCTATGTCATTGACTGAGTTTATTTGCTTCAAAATTGTTTAGGAATATTCCTGTACTAATTACAAACATGCAAAACCATTCACCCTGATCACAAAAAGTATTTTCGTCTTCACCTTTATCTCTCTTTAATTATTGAGAAATAAAAAAGAAAGATAATACTCATGCAACCTCAATTTAAGAAAATACAAGGGAGTAAACCAAACAAACTTTAAGATGGAAAATCCAACCTTAAATGAGTATTGCACTTTTGCAAGATAGACCTATCGGTTATCCCAGCCACGTAAATAGTTTTTACATAGTGCCTCAATTTCATTCCTTTGCTACATGATAAGGGCCTTGAGGGAAGTGTTACATAAGAACCCTGAAACGTTAAATACATAAAATAAAAAAACCTCTTTATAAAATTTCATCTGACAAGAAAAGACAATAATTCATTTGGAGGATTTTGTTAAGACATGCAAAAGCATGCATGTAACTACTAATCACCAAGACATATACGAGCAAACATGCAGATTATAAGAATAAGAGTTTAGGATAAAAATCATCTAGGACAATATTCATAATTTTACAGGTTTTAGCCAGTGGTAAAACATAATTGTGAGATGGCTTGTTAAACATGAAATAGGTACAGTATGACAACAGTTACATATTGAAACTAACAAAATAAAATTCAGGTTTAAACTATGATTTAAGGTCACAAGGTAACCAACCATGCATTGACCCAATAAAACACCATAAGTACTGGAATACAATTATTCTCACCAGCCACTCCAAGCCTCTGTCCACATAATAGGGTTGTCAGGTTTGTTGGGAGTGAAGCCATCACAGTAGAAACCATTACTTGCATTAATCTGTTTCAAAGATATAGAAATAAAATTTCAGAATTTCCCTTGCTAAATGGAACTGGATAAGAAGACCAAACTGCATGTTAACATTTCAATTTCAAGAATTGGATCTGCCATGCAATACATTCTAACTGATGCCAATATTCAATCTCAAGAATGGGATCTTGGAACCTCAAAAAGTCTAATGAAATAAGACAATAATGCTAGCACTATGGTAGATTAGGCAGCGAGAAAAGGGTATAGCTTACCACAGTATCTGGGGCATCATCTTCCTTGCACATCACCCATGGGACGCCTGTGTTCAATCCAACAGCCATTTTTGCTGCCCAATTTATGTAAGCATGACCAGCATATGTCCAAGTGCCTTGCTCTCTGGCCCTCAGACAGATTTTCAATCTAAACAACCGAAAATAACAATAAGTAATTAAAACAATCTAACAAGTCATGTTACAGCATTTATGGTCATGAGAGCCTTATTCATGAAATTTGTTTTATTTAGGAAGAAACCAACATTTCAAGCATTGCAATGTCATACACACATGCAGCAAAGGATTCAAAGAGCTCAGTAAGTAATTATAGAGGGCCACAATAAGAGTACATACATGCGAAAGGATGATTAGACCACCTTGTGATGCAAATAGATTTTCACTCATATTCATCAGAACAATTTTCTGGGTGAACCCTTGCATTGCCATCTTCAAAGCCAAGAATGAGGATTAATTTTATAACCAAACCCACATCTGTTTCTTCAAATATACCAAATTACTTTATTTATTTATTTCCCCCCTTTGGGAAGGTTTAACATGGGTAGAAGATTTAATTAAGCAGATTCAGGTTGAAGAAAATTAAAATAATTACCTTGAAAGGTCCATTATCTGTTCTGAAGCTAATACCTGGAACATACTTCAACCAAACGGGCAATCCTCTATAGCAGAAAAAAGAAATGGAAGTCACATCAAGCACACAAAAGCTAATTAAGATATAAAGTCATAAACCTTAAATTTTAGAAGGAAATGAAACCAAACTAAAACAACAGCAATAGGAGTCATGATTTGAAAAAGAAGAAGCAAGTAATAGGTACCCAAAATTCCACTATGCACAGACGTAAGGTCCAATGCGAAGATGAGCATAGAGTCCTACTTTCTGCACCGTCTTTATGAATCGTCCCAGATCGTACCTCCCCTCAAAATTACACTAAAACCATGGTACGAAAAATAAAATAAAAACATAAACAGATTTCAAGGAAACAAGATTAGCTTAAATTGTATTAACTGATATAAAATTGAAGCTGTCATAATCTGTAACAGAAGTAATGAAAAAAAAATGGAGATCCAGAATATTACAGTTCCAGGAGAAGGTTCATGACCATTCCAAACGACATAGGTATATATAACATCTTTGCATCCATCTTTGGCTTTTTGTATAAGATCTTCCCACATCTACAACAAAACCCATTTCACAAAAACACCAAAACCACGGTCTAAAGCCTAGCATGAACAATATAATATGTTTGGTTTAATTTTCCTCTTCCTCAATCTAGTATGCCAAAGCATAGCATGAACAAGTAAATGATACTTTCCATATGACAATTTTATGGTGGGATTGCACTTTACATTAAAAATTTATAGAAATCACATGTTCTAATTCTCATTCAGTAAAATTGATATTAGTACAAAAATAGAGTTGGCGTCAAAAATCAAAATAAAATATAAACAATATGATCAAACAAAAGTAATAAACAAAAACACACACACAAACACAATCAACAAAACGGCAAAGAATCAATACGGCTATATACAACAATAAAGATAAGCAATTCAAAATACAATTTTCTAAACCCTAAAATGATCATGGAAATTTTGGCTACTTCAATAAACCTTCAGCCATATAGAAATGGTGTCTCATTGGGTATTATATAACAGACAAAAATATAACAGTTCCTTAATGAACACAAGTTTACCATGCATAAAAAAAGTCTACCTATACTTATGCTTGCATTTAGCAGGCATATCAAAAAAGCTAAAAGAACAATATTATCAAAAGCATTGTAATTTACAATCACAAAAGAGTCAAATGGATAGGTTATGTTGCAGAGATGATATTATTGTCATATATTTATCCTATATACCCCCAATATATGTAAACTATATGTGACTCAAAAACAAGTTTTAAATATAGTGTAATTATAATACAAGAGAACCAAATCACCAGCCAGAACGCGGAAAGAGGGTAGCTAGTTTTTGACTCGTACAGATTCAAGGAAAAAAATTGAAGTAAATACTTGTAACTAGAGTTAACTATAAGATCAACAAGTAGACCTTTGGCTATGATATGATAGAAGAGAGCTGAAGATGAGCATAGAATCAGTAAACAAAAAACACCAATTTATATCATACAGAGGCAAAGACGGATAAACCAGCAGTCGTAAGTGTTTAGAATTTATATTACATCCCTTATCAGTGATTACACATAAGAATAACACAATAAAAGAAAGAAAAAAAGAAATATGACAACACTGTCAGCATTTATGTATGAAAAGGAGGAAAATGCACATGCATCGAACCACAAGTATGAGAAAACTAGTTAAAGATCTTTAATACTATAATGCATAATCAATGAGAAAATTTATTAGTGTAATTAAAAAAGCAATCGCAGAGTATGTGGTTCTAATAGCAGAACAATAACCTAATGAGGTTATAGGCATCTTTTAAATCATTATTTATTATCATGAATGAATTAGATGGTTTAACTTACGATAGTCGCTACACATCTTGCACGAGCTACTTTTGTCATGGGACTTGGGAAAGAATCCCAAATCTCAGCAGCTTTATCTTTCATCGACACGATCAATAAAAACCAATGACCAACCGTGTCATGGATGGGGAGGAATATCTTAATATCATAATGACCAAAGTTAGTCAATTTATATGTTGTCCATCATAGTATAGTAGTTGTATAATAATAAAAAACAACCTCAAAGTACTGACATACCTTTTCACAAAGCGCCACCGGCTCCATGAATCGTTTTTTCATGTTCCATTTTTTTGCAAAATTAGCAACAGCCGGTTTACTACTTAGTGCCTCTTCCTAACAGTGTGAAAGATATGGTTTCAGCTTTAACATAAGACATTTAATGTGAAAATATCAAAATGATAATTAATTAAGATAAGCATCACATACTTGAAAATGGGGTGGTAAATACCACTTCCGAGGCTTGTCTCCATTCACCTTTTTTTCAATGTAAGTCATGCGTTCCACAAATGCGCAAATGACCTTCATAAACCATAAAATAATTGACTCAACAATATTGTTAACTTAATATTGAACATACGAAAGATTATGATTAAAAAGTTCATTCGCTAACAATTAACTTACTTCCCTTGCAATCCATTTTTGCGGAGACAACGACAACAAATCCCAACAAGTATAATGCATCATCTCGGTCTTAATGAGCATCTCACTAGTAAAATAACCAAAACAAAAAATAAACAACAATAATTACAATTTAATATAAATAGAAGACACATATCATAATAAACAAAATGCATTACAAATTAAACATACCCTTTATCAAGATCAGGATCAAACATATACTGCAATAGTTTAAAATCTCCATCGGGCAACTCTTTTGGAATTTGAAACGGACCGACACGATCAAGGTGACCGTGCAAATCGGGTCTGTCTCCTTTGCATTTCTGTTCGCAACAAAATTGGACTACGTCTGCCCATAGTTCTTTTCTTCTTTCCCTACACAGGAAATAGATAACAAAGTTACATATTATATAGCAAACTTTAAAGTAAACACATACGAAGAAAATGTCATACAACCTCCGTGGGTACAATGGCATGGACCAATGCATCAAGTTTGTCCCCGAAAGCAATATCAGCAAATGAACAGGAATCATTTATGATGACATCATCGACAACATTTTTCTTTGGTGCTTCATCTTCGGTTGAAACAAACACGGTCATGGGTTGTGTCATAACGGGTATGGCATCGTCATTACTTTGATTTGGTTCTTTGTTGGCAGCTCTGTGTGCACTTGGTGGTGTGATGTTGACGTCATTAGCTTTTGGTCTTGATGACACAGCATCAAGCACTTTCGCAAGCTGATCAGTCACCTGCACCTAGTAAGTTGCAAAGTCCGCTTTAAGACCTGCAACATCTTGTTTCAACTGCTGAATTTCAGCTTTCAGCCCATCAACATCTCTCTTTTCTGCATATATTGTTGCATTTGGACGCCGAATTTCTGTTGCTTCAAATCTGGTTTCAAACTGCAGTTCCCATGTTCTAACCTACAAATATGTTACTCACAATATATATCAACATTTAATGACAAACACATTAAAAAAAATAGTAAATTATATACCTTCTCCGATCCAAGACCACCAAATTTTTTTAACTGCAATCTAAATTTTTTCCGGGCTTTGCCTCCCCATGCCTGAATGGGAGCCAGTGCTCTGTCAACAATTGGTTTGTCCAACCACACAACATCGAAGTAAAATAGCTGCAGCACATAAAATGCACAAATTTGTTATGCATAAAATCATGGATTATATAAGAGAAGACTGCCATTCACGTTGTGTAATAAATGAAATACAATTAATGAGTAAAAATATACCTGCAAGATCAGTACACAGCCACTAATGTATGACATATTGTCAGCCTTGTACCGGCTGACACCCTCAACCATGTTGTTGAACGTCCAAGTGGCCCAATTTTTTTTCACAATATCATCAACATTCAGCAAAACATGAAGATAAGTAAATGGTACAAACACACTAGAATTGGGATTAAGAATCGTTCCCATCAGAAACAATGTGAAAACCATTTTAAAATCATCATTTACAATACTTGAACTATCAGACAAAATATTTGCTAGGTCAGAAATGCGGATGCCTGGAATAGCTGAACTAAACTTATTCTTCAGCTCCTCTATGGCCTCCATTGGACCACTAATATCTACTGGACATCCACCATCTTTTAACCCAATCAATCTCTCAACGTCCTTCGAACCTAGTGTGTACCTCTTACCATGCAATTCTATAGTAGCGGTGCTAGGATCAAACTTATCTACCAGTCATGCTATCAATTTTCTATCTATACCACTAGTCTTACCACATATCAAAGAACCAAACCCAAGACCCTGAATACACTTCTTCTTATCATCGGTAAACAACTCAACTAAACCCCACAAACGTTCAGGGGAACATCTTGTATTTAAACTCCCTATCTTTGTTGGGGCAATCTGTTGTGCAGCTTCACTAGATGAAGCGAGGGAGACCTTAGCTGGAGGGAGAGAGACTGGTTGAGTAGGCGCAGCAAATTTTGCTTTCTCATCAGCGGACAGCTTTTTCCAATTATCTCCTTTACGCTTCATGACCTGAAATAATCAAAATTGATAATTAGATTTGTTGCCCTTCATAGCATGTACCTCAACCAAGTAAAAGTACAAAAAAATTTACCTTTTTATCAATTTTGACAGCTTTTTGCTTAAGTAGTCCGACCTCCCTATTACTGCAAAAATTTTAAATTTCAGACTTTTGTTAACTAATTCAAATTACATATTTCAATTTACATGGAGAAATTTATCAAAAACATATAGTTAGAGTCAAACTCACTAATAGTTTAGCCATGGCCTTGAATATGGATCTGCAACAACACTGTCATCAGTTGTAGCGTTCTTTCTCCCTCTCTTCCTTTTCAAACCAGCATCACCAACTGCTGGCTTTTTACCCTTATCATTGTGCTTTAAATTATCATCCATTGCACCTACAAGATTTATGTCAAGTAACATTATATATGAACATATTTTGTGTATGCTAATTAAAAGTTTGATGGAAACCAAAAGAACTTATAACTAAGAACAATAAAGCAGCAGCTTGGACCTCAGTAAATCAAGGCCAATTATATATTATTATGGACAGAATACAATGTCCATAGAAACTTTGGGGAAATTTACAGAAATAACAAATATTTGGTTCACAATACAGACTTTTACAATGAAAGTTTAGGAATTTCATAACAAAACAATAATGCAAGATACATCATTTAAAGTAATAAGTTTCACAAAATTGGGTACGAATAAAATTTATTATGCATAATGTAAATCTGGCAGTAACAATTTCAATTTTAGTAAACATAATACAAAATAATATTTATAAGATTAATACAGTTTTAGCTCATGCAATAAAAACTTAGTAGTCCTCTTTCTACTTAATGAGGCGTGTTTCACTTTCTTTAAGTTAGACATGCCAAGACGTTTAATTTAAAAAATAGATATAAGCAAACAAAATTATGAAAACCAATTTGAAGAAAAAAATAAAATTTTGATCTTAAATATCAAAGTGTTACAACAAGGTAATTTCTATGCTTGTTTGCTCCTCTAAATAATTACAAACAAAGAAAACCACATTAGAGAACCTAAAAACCCACCAGATAGATAAAGTAGTAACTAGACACAGAAAATATTTCTAAAATTCGAATCTATAACCAGCATCATCAGTGAATACAACAACAGTGATAACATAAACATAACAATTCTTTTGTTTTTCAAAACATAACAGTTTGGTTATGGAAGCAAACACATAAACTCCCAAGACAACACCAAAACAAAAACAAAAATAAAACATGAAAAAAAAAATCACAGCAATAAAGGGGAAGTGTGATGAGAAAAGCCATACCGCTAACGGCAATCCCAGAAGAAGCAACAACAACTTGGTCCGCAGAGCTCGGGGAAGGGGGGTGGGTGCGCTGGGGGTTCGGGGGCTCGGGGAAGGGGGCTGGGTGCGAAGCTCGGGGGCTCGAGGGCTCGGGGAAGGGGGCTGGGTGCGATTGGGTTCGGGGGCTCGAGGAAGGGGGCTGGGTGCGAAGCTCTCGAGGAAGAGGGCTGGGTGTGATTGGGTTCGGGGGCTCGGGGAAGGGGGCTGGGTGCGCTGCTTAGGGGCTCGGGGGCTCGGGGAAGGGGCCTGGGTGCGCTGGTTGCGCAGTTCAGGGGCTCGGCGAATGGTTTATAGGTGCGAAGCTCGCCGAACTCGGAGAAGGGGGCTGGGTATGCAGCTCAAGGGCTGGGTGCGCAGCTTAGAGGCTCAGGGGCTCGGGGAAGGGGCTGGGTGCAATGGGGGGAGGGTGTGAATATTTGTTTTTCACTATTAAACATTAAACAGTTCTAAATTGTTAAATTGTTATTTTAAAAAAAAAAAAAAAAACATAACCAATTTAACCGGTAGTATTTACCGGTTGTATGTGATACAACCATAAAAGAGTTGTATTGTAGGAAATCCCCTCATTTGGAGGTTTTTCATCTTCTTTTTTTCCGCAATATTGGGACAAATTAAAAAAAAAAAACTATATATATATATATATATGTATTTATATTACATTGAGCTAAATTAACAGTGACAACAATATTTTAGTATCTTTTCATTAAGAAAAACAATATATTTTTGCATCAAGTAGTAATGAAAATGATTTTTCGTGGGGATGAAAATACAGTAAAAACAAATGGAAAGGTGAAAAGGGGTCCATATGTTTTCTTATCTGCTGCTTCTTTTGTTTAATGAAATTATCTTATTATTTCAAAAACAATTGTACACTATATGCCTTTCAATTATTGCTAAACTTGCACTACTTTTTTTCGTTAGAACTTGAAAAGAAAAAGTGCACGATTCTGCGAATTATTTATGAATAAATTACGAAATTATACTTTTTATTAGGGATAAAATATTAAAAAAATTATAATCCACATTCTATTAATTAAAACTTTTAAAATTAGTGATGGTTCAACATAGTATCAGAACTAAAAGATCTAGTGGTCAGATATTTGAAACTTAATAACTCCATCTAAATTTAAAAATAAATTTAAAAACCCAAAAAGAAACTGAAGAGAAAATCAACATGTAAAAATCCAAACAGGCCTATAAATAAAAAGAAATATTAAATTTAAAATATAAAAAATATTATAACTCACATTCTATTAGTTTAAATTTTTAATTTTGCAACTCTTGCATGCAGCAAAATTAAAAATGATAAATTATAATTTTTTACATACATTATATTGGAATATTTAACTGGTATTGAATTTATATTCTGCAATTCTAATATCATATAAAATTATAATTCATTAATTATTATTTTTAAAAGTTGAACTTATAAAAAATAAATATAATTAAATATATACATTAAGTGAAATAATATTTATTTTTCAATACAAATTAGTAATAAAGCTATCGTTTTCAATATTAAATGAAATTAATTAATTTTTTATTGGTGAGAAAGAAAATAAACAAACTAGATTATATTAGCAAAATTATCAAAACATTACGATATTGTTGTCGTAACATAATCAAATTCTAAAGGTGTGGCCTAAAACTTGGAAAAATTAAAATATGAGATTTTATAACCCTCTAATGTCCTTACAAACATAATTTATCATTTATCAAAAAAAAAATACAAACATAATTTATCCAAAATTTTCATCTTCTTTTGCTTTTGTTTTTTATTTTTTTTTCTTTTCCATTAAAAATTTGTTCGATGGGCATAGCAATCATAGGGATGACGTTTGAGCCATTTATATATGTATATAGCTAGAATTACCAAAAACAAAAAAAACAAAAAAACAAAAAAAAAAAAATATATATATATATATATATGTATGTATATAGCTAGAGCTTAGACTGTCTCCTCAACCATATTGTAATGGACATTTGACCCAAACCCTCCCTTTGACCTAAACGACAAATTGTATACCCACCCGTGACGCCAAAAATAGACACCATAAATTAAAAAAAAAAAAATTTGCTATCTGCGTTAACTTTTTTATTTTTAACCCAAAAAAGCCTTTTTAAAACATTTTTTTTTATATTACAGTTTCTTTTGTTTGTTCAAAAAAAAAAAAAGTAGCGTCTTAAATTTGGTTAGGCCATGTTGTGGCGATTTTTTGTCTTAGACTGGGCCTTTTGAATTTCTGCAAAACCGGAGAAGAAAAGCGGTTAGAGGGGCACCGATGTGGTGGCCAGCATTCCATCTCCGATGCTTAAGTCAGAAAAGTTCCTCATTCGAGAGAGCAAATGACTAAAAAGATAATTTAGGAGGGGGAAATGGTAAAAAAGGGAAGAAAAATGGTCAAAATGGTGAAAAAATGGGGGCTGGCCGGTTATGGTGTGTTGGTGAAGATGATGAACATTGTCTATGTTTTCTGGGTTGAATCCTCGGTCAAAAAGGGTCTCCCCCTTAATGTGTAAGACAAAATCAATTCAAAATGGGTCCCCAACCCTAAAAATATGGAAGCTGCCAT
Organism: Ochetophila trinervis; assembly: GCA_003254975.1. Lineage (NCBI taxonomy): Eukaryota > Viridiplantae > Streptophyta > Magnoliopsida > Rosales > Rhamnaceae > Ochetophila > Ochetophila trinervis. Next base: position 59,774 of record QANX01004080.1, read on the forward strand.
GTCTGAGGGAGAAGGAAAAGAGAAGGGGTAGGTGAGGGTTGGTAGAAATGTGATATTGGCGGCACTTAGGGTTCTGTGTCAAAAAAAATATGTGATCTACTTTTTTTTTTTTTCCTTTCATTTCTTATTTATCTCCCTATTGGATGACTAGGGTTAAAAGTCAAGAGTCTCCCCTCGGATGGTTGACACATGTCCCCCCTTTTATATTTGTTTTTGAGCTTACCATATTACTACCACCGGGCCCACCACATAGAAATTGGGTGTTTATTATACCACATTGTTACCAAAATGTTACGCCCACAATTAAGGTATTTAGCCTATTCTTGTTGGCAAAAATGCCCACAACAATAGCTTCCAAATTGGTGCAATCTAGGGATTGGACCAATTTAAGAGATAGAAAATACATGTTAGGCGCGAATACCGAGGCTTCATGTCTCCCCCCTTTCTCCGTGCCAGTTGAGCCTATCCTCTTCCCTCTTCTTCCTTTTGGTTTGGCGACAAAACTTCCAGAGAACGCCATTTTTCTTATCTTTCTGACTGAAAATTGAGAAATTTTGCGGTTTGCGTCGTTCATCCTCGGCCTTTCTTGTGATTCCGGCAACGCTACTCTTACTCTCTTCGCTTTTTTTTTTTGTTCTCCTTAGGTTCATGGAAGAGAAAAGCTTTCCCTGACTTTTGCTGCTCCTCGCTGCCTTTCCAGTTTCGCCATATATCTAAAGGTACGAGTTTCCTTCATTTTTCTCACCTCTGTTTACTATTTTTGTGTCAATACTTGAATCAGTTCAAGTTTTCTATTCATGTGCTGTTGTTTTTGTTTGCATTGTGTGACTGCATCGTTATTTGACATACGCCCTCGGTTTGTTGTCTTGCTTTATCTTTCGTGATGTGTGGTTGCTGTCTGCCGGTGTATTCTGTCTGTGAGATTGTTTTTGGGTGGAAGCCGAGGGTTTTGGCTGATGTCTCGGGACCTAGGTTGAGGTAACGGAACTGAAGCTGAAACTGGGGCCTGAGCGGAAGCCAAGGGTTGGGGCTGAAGCTCGGGTCTTAAATGGAGGCCATAGAACCGAGGCTAAAACTCGAGACTTGGGTTGAGGCCACAGAACTGAGGCTGAGGCTGGGGCCTGAGTGGAAGCCACGATGCTAGGGCTGAAGCTCGGGTCTTGAGCAGAGGCCACATAACCTAGGCTGAAACTCAGAACCTAGGTTAATGCCACGGGACCGAGGCTGAGGCTGAGACCTGAGTGAAAGCCACGGTGCTAGGGCTGAAACTTGGGTCTTGAGCGGAGGCGACAGAACCGAGGCTGAAACTTGGGACCTGGATTGAGGCCACAGGACCGAGGCTGAGGCTAAAACCTGAGTGGAAGCCACGGTTCTGGGGCTGAAACTCGGGTCTTGAGCAGAGGCCACGGAACCGAGGCTGAAACTCGGAAACTGGGTTAAGGCCACGGAGCCGAAGCTGAGGTCGGGGCCTGAGCGGAAGCCACATGGATGAGGCTGGAGCTCAAAATAGGTATAGTTTAGTGTCTAGGTGTAGTTTCTAGGAGGTCGGAACATGGTTTAGGAGTCTTTAGCATCCCTTAGCATTTTTCCTCCTATTTGAGAGATGGTCATAATAATAGTGAGTTGCTTCTCTATTTCAGATGTCTCGCCCTTCACCAAGCGGTGGTGGTGGCAGTTCGAGTCGTGCCTTGTCTAGTCAGCCCCTAAATTTCCAAACCCTTATTGACCCTGAGCTCAAGCTCTTTAGGCCTAATGTCTTTGACGAGCCACCATACTCCCACTTGAGAGCTATTGACGTCTCGCAAATGGTGGAGATTTTTGACTCCTCAGATTCTAGATCTGCCAGTACAGCTGCAGTTGATGTAGCCGGGTCTTCTTGGGAGAGAGAAGAAGTGAGAGTTCCAGAGAGGAGCTGGAGCTATGACGAGGTAAGGTCCAAGCTCACTCAAGCTGAATTAAACCAGCTGGGGCTGGACTACTCGGTGCCTGACGAGGACACCCTTCGAGTACCTGAAAACGATGAGCTACCCAGCTCTCCTCCCGCCGGTGAGGTTTCCTTGAACAGATGGTTCTTTAACTGCGGGATGAGGCTACCGCTTCCGTTGTTCGTTCTTCGCCTACTTCATGACGTCCGGATGGCGCCTCTCCAGCTCAACCCAACCGCGTGGAGAGGGTTTTACTGCTGCCACATGCTATGGCAGAAGCACTTCGGCATCGACCTTACTCCTCTCGAAATCCAAGCGTGTTTCGAAATTAGGTTGATTGCCAACAAAGTTTGTTCCTTCTGCTATTATCTTTGACGCAAGAAGTTTCTCCAGAAGCCCCTTGAGGCTTCGAACTGGCAGCGGGAATGATTCTTTGTTGGTGGGGACTAGGAGAACCTAGGCTCGGGGGCTGGGGCCGAGCCTTCAACTCCTCGTGAGTTCTGCGGAATCAACCATAGGTGGAGTTCGTCCATTCCCTTTTTAGATGAGCTCAGTAGGTCTAGGGTCAATCACATACTTAGCTTGGACCTAAGCGAGAGAGACTCTACACTTATTTTGAAAAAAGCTAGGTTGGCCTTAGTGCTCAACTGCTTTCACTTTACTTTTGTTTACCTTAGCTGCTTTATGGATGTATGACTTCGGAAACCTTTATTTGGTGATGTGATGTCATCAGCTAACATATTCAAGAAGAGCCTGCCAGGTCATCTAGATAGGAACCGATCTGCCAAATCGGCCAAGATCAGCCACGGGTCATCTTCCCAATCTTCTGCTGCTGCCGCTAGCACTTCCACTTTACTCGTCTTCCTCCCAAGGCTGTTTATTCCAAGGATGCCCATTCCAAGGATGCTCATTCCAAGGACCCCAATGGGGGGGCTAGCTCTCCTCAGCTTCGGTCAGATGGAGAGCTGACACCCGCATCCAAAGCTAGTGCTTACTCCTTGAGAAGGAAGGATTCGCTTCCATAAGCAAGCAGAGGTGGAAAGGGCAAATCATCTAGTTATGAGGGTGACTTCATAAGCTTCTTGTCGAGGGAGGTCATCCCCGCGGAGGAGAAGCGGCTTTCTTCCCAACTCCTCAGATCCTGCTAAGGTTTCTCACCAAGCTACCTCGGTGAGGGCTCTCACGGCTACGTCCTTGGTTATTAACTTTATTCGTTATTCACTTGTATGTTGTTTGTTTATCGTGCAGCTGGCTTTTATGACCTTCAAGCTCCAGGAGCGAGTCACTCGCTATAAGGAGAAGGCTGCAGCTGCTAGTAATAGCTTAAATGGAGCTTTGAAAGAGCTGAAGGATGCTAAGAAATGTGTATCAGACTTCGAGCTTATGTTGACGAAGAAGAAGTTGGAGATTAAACAGAGAGACAACGACCTTAAGCTGAATGAGACGGAGCTTAAACTTAATGATTCAGAGCTGAGGAAGAAAGACCAGCTCCCGGTCTCCTCCGCTGCTCGGCTTAAAGAATACGTCAAGGAATCGGAGGGGTTAAAGGCTGAGCATGCCAAAAAAACTGAAAGGCTAAAAGCCAGCTAAAGAAATTGAAAGGTTAAAGGTCGAGCTCGAAGAGATGAAGAAAACCCTTCAGCTGAAGGATGATGAGCTCTCGAGGCTGTTCGACAAAGCTGATAGCCAGTTCGATGTGGGAGCTGATTCTGCCCTGGAGATGATCAAGTCAAGGTTTCCAGACCTCGACTACAGCTTGCTGGATCAACCTTCGAACCAAGCTGCAGCCCCTGTTGTGTCTGGCTATGAGATGCTCGCTTCAGCTTCCCCGGTTCTTTGGGGCCAACTTCCTCGCCTTCCGCTCCAAGCTCTTCTCTTGCAGCTTCTGCGGTTCCTCCTCTGAGCTAAACTTTTTCGGCCTCTACATCAGTTCCAGGATAGCCCCGTGATTGCTAGCTTTCTTACCAACTCTTGTACATTTTACTTAGGAATTTTCTTGACATGTTGAGGCCATATATTGTACATTTACTTTTTATTTTACAATCAGCCATTTATACAATGATTTGTTAATGTTGGGCTGATTATAATAGAAATTCCTTTTGTTCTCATGAGTTGTGTGGCTGCACGTTTTGTCTTTGTGGATCATTTTCTCTTTAACTTAATTTTTGAAAATATTGCAAAGCCGAGGATGAGTTGAGTTGAGCCTATTTCTAGGTTAGCGAGGCGCCCTTATAGCCCATACTCTTTCTTGTCTCTCGAAAGAGAAACCTAAAAAAGTTAGCACACGGGGTGGCAGTTTCTCAACTCAGCTCAGCGAGCTTCTGGCTGTTTGTCAAATTGATCTTAGCTTCGTGAGTTTCCGGCCCTTGGTCAATCTGAGCCTAGCTCGGGGAGCATTCAGCCTCCAAGGAACTTAGCCTCCTGGCTACTCTAGCTTCCAGCTCCTGGTCAATCCAAGCCCAGCTTAGGGAGCTTTCAGCTTCTGGGAGGTTTAGCCCCCTAGCTGTTCTAGCCTCTGGCTTCTAGTCGATTCGAGCCCAACTCGAGGAGCATTCAGCCTTCGAGGCGCTTAGCCTTCTGGCTGCTCTAGCTTCCAGCTCCTAATCGATCCAAGCCCAGCTTGGTGAGCATTTAGAATATGAGGCACTTAGCATCTTGGCTGCTCTAGCCTCCAGCTCCTGTTTGATCTGAGCCCAGCTAGAGGAGCATTCCGCCTCTGAGGCACTTAGCCTCCTGGATGCTTTAGCTTTCAACTCCTGGTCAATCCAAGCCCAGCTTGGGGAGCATTCAGCCTCCGAGGCACTTAGCCTCTTGGCCATTTTAGCTTCCAGCTCTTGGCCGATCCAAGCCCAGCTTGGAGAGCATTCAGCCTTTGGGAGGTTTAGCCCCCTGGCTGCTTTAGCCTCTAACTCCTTGTCGATCCGAGCCCAACTCGGGGAGCATTTAGCCTCTGAGGCACTTACCCTCTTGGCTGCTTTAGCTTCCAGCTCCAGGTCAATCCAAGCCCAACTTGTGGAGCATTTAGCCTATGAGGCACTTAGCCTCCTGACTGCTTTAGCTTCCAACTCCTGGTTGATCCAAGCTCAGCTTGGGGAGCGTTCAGCTTCTAGGGCGCTTAGCCTTAAATTAAACTTTAACTTAACTTTTCATAAGTAAATATTGGCACATGTTTCTTGAAAAAGAAATTTCATTTCATTAACAATACTATTGTGTCATACAAATCAAAAGAAATTTTTACATGAACTACTGAAAATAAATCTTCAAGTATTCTGCATTCCACTAGTGGGTGAGAATTTTTTCATATTCTCCCTTCAATTGGTATGTTCCAAGTCGGATTATTTTTTTCACATGGTATGGACCTTCCCAGGTTGGTCCCATTGCTCCAGCTCCATGCTCTCTGGTATTCAGTGTAATTTTCCTTAGGACTAGGTCACTAGGCCAAAAAGTCATTTGTTTCACCTTGGAGTTATGGTACTTAGCCGATTGTTGCTAGTAGGCGACTTCACGCACCTGAGCCAAATCCCGTGATTCTTCTATCAGGTCTAGGTTAAGTCTCATTTGCTCTTCGTTCTCCTCTCATTGGAAGTGCTCAGTTCGGAAATTAGGCACTTCTATTTCAACCGGAATGATAGCTTCAGTTCCAAATGTAAAAGAGAAAGGGATCTCCCTAGTCCCGGTTTTTGGAGTCATCCTGTAAGCCCAGAGGATTTCAGGTAGCTTTTCAGCCCAAACCCCTTTGTGCTTGTCCAACTTGGTCTTCAGATTATGCTTAATGATCTTATTTGCAGCCTCAACTTGGCTGTTAGCCAAGGGTGGAATGGTGAAGAGAACGCTGCCTTGATTCCCAAATTTGAACACATTTCTCTATAACTTTTGTTGTCAAACTGTTTGCCATTGTCTGTGATGATGGTATGGGGTATCTCGAAGTGGCAAATGATTGATTTCCAGATGAAGCTCCAAGTTTTGGCTTCAGAGATTGTTGAGAAAGGTTCTGCTTCCACTCACTTGGTGAAATATTCAATTGTCATTATTGTAAATTTCACCTAGCCATGCCTGGTTGGTAGCAAACCGATGAGGTCAACTCCCCATTGAGCGAATGCCATGGGCTCTTAATGGAGGTGAGCTGCTCCGATGGTCCTCTTGGGACGTTTGCGAACCTTTGGTAAGGGTCACATCTTCTTATGAACTTCCTCGCATCTCCTTGCAAGGTTGGCCAGTAATAGCCTTGACGAACTATTTTATGTGCCAATGACCTTCCTCCTACATGGTTACCACAAACTCCTTGATGGACTTCCCTCGGGACGTAGTCCGACTCTTCTTCCCCTAGGTACCTCAAATAGGGCAACGAGAAGCCTTTCTTGTACAAAGCTTCTTTGATGAGGGTGTAGTGCGGTGCTTTGTACTTCAATTTTTTGGCTTCTAGCATGTTTTTGAGTAGGGTGCCATCTGCCAAAAATTTGACGATTGGATCTTGCCATTCTAGCTTCTCCTCAATCGGGTTCACTTCCTGCTTCTTCTCTGAAATACTGGGCTGTGCCAATGTTTCAACGGGGATTGTGTGCACAAGCTCTGACTCAGTAGCTAATGCTAGCTTGGCGAGCGAATCAGCATTTGAATTTTCAGCCCTTTGTATCTGGGTAATGCCGTGTTCTTCAAAATCCTTCAATAGTTTTTTGACCACTTCAAGATAGTTGATCATGCTCGCTCCCTTGGCTTGGTATTTCTAGTTTACTTGCCTCACCACCAGTTGTGAGTCACTATAGCTATGCAACCTCTTAGCTCCCAGTGATCGAACCATCTTAAGTCCTACAATTAACGCTTCATACTCCGCTTCATTGTTCGATGCCTTAAACCAAAGTCTAAGTGCACACTCAAGCTTGACATGATTGGGAGCCGGAGTAGTCAATATGAACCCCGCTCCGCTTCCATGCTCGTTAGATAATCCGTCTGTATGCAAGGTCCAAATGAGGTTGGATGTGCACTACTTGCTCCGCTACAGTCGTCCGTAACAATGATTTCTCCTTCTTCTGACATGGTGAACTCGGCAATAAAACCAGCCACTGCCTGAGCTTTTATCGCCGTGCAGGATTTGTATGATATCTCGTATTGTCCCAGCTCAATGGACCACTTGATTAGCCTTCCAGATGTCTCTAGCTTCTGGAGTACCTGCCTAAGGGGGTAACTTGTGGGCACCGTGATCGAATGTCCCGAAAGTATGGCTTCAGCTTTCTTGAGGACATGATTAAGGCTAGGGACAATTTCTCAATGTTGGGGTACCTAGTTTCCGCTGGTACCATAGCCTTACTAACATAGTAAACCGGTAGCTGGGCCGTCCCCTCTTCCCATATGAGGGCTGTGCAAATGCCATTTCTGATACAGTTAGGTATAGGAGCAATGTCTCTCCACAAACCGGTTCAGAAAGTAGTGGGGATGTGCTCAGGTACTTCTTGAGCTGGGAGAAAGCTTCCTCACACTCCTTGGTCCAGGAAAAATCTTTAGCTCCTCTGAGAATTTTGAAGAACGGCAAGCATTTGTCTGTAGCCCTCAAGACAAATATGTTAAGAGCTGCTACCTTTCCTGTGAGTCTCTAGACCTCTTTCACCTTCTAGGGGGATGTCATTTCCATGATTGCCTTGATCTTGTTGGGGTTAGCTTCAATTTCGTGCTAATTCACCATGAAGCCTAGGAACTTTCCTGAAGATACTCCAAAGGCATATTTCACCAGGTTAAGCATCATTTTATGTCTTCTCAAGACGTTGAACATCTCATTTAGGTGATCTAGATGCTTGGCCGCTTTGACGCTCTTCACTAACATGTCATCCACATATACCTCCATTGTCTTCAAAATCTGGTCATCGAACATCTTGCTCACCAACCTCTGGTAGGTGGCTCCGACATTCTTGAGCCTAAAGGGCATCACCATGTAGCAGTATAGCCCGAGGTTGGTGATGAATGAGGTTTTTTCCTGCTTGTCGGGGTGAATTCTGATCTAGTTGTATCTTGAGAAGGCGTCGCAAAAACTGTATACTTTGCTCCCTGTTGTCAAGTCCACCAGCTGGTCAATTTTGGGTAATGGGAAACTATCCTTGGGGCATGCTTTGTTCAGGTCCGTGAAGTCTACACATACCTGCCACTCTTCGTTGCACTTTTTCACCAATACCACATTTTCCAACCAAGTAGAGTATATTGCCTCCTTAATGAGTCTCGTTTTCAGGAGTTTCTCTACCTCCGTCTTGATCGCTTCATATCTCTCAAGGTTAAAGGCTCTTCTCTTCTGCTTAACTGGCCTGAAGCTAGGATCTACATTTAGCTTGTGTACCATCACCTCTAGGTCTATTCTCGGCATATCCTTGTGTGACCAAGCAAAAACATCTAATTTTTCTTTTAGGAATTTCACAAGCGCTTCTTTCAACTCTGAAGAGAGCATCGTGCCAATTCTTGTAGTTCTTGTTGGGTCACTTGGGTATAGCTGGATGCTTACAAGCTTCTTTGCTGGTTCTCTTCGAAACACTTCCTGCCTTATGTCTTCCATCTCTTTGAATTTTTCACCGGTCATCTCCACTTCCATCATAGATGGGTCTCTAATTAACGCCTCCACTTCTCCTCCAGAAGTTAGCAGAATGCTAACTTTGTTCGCACTAAATGGTGCATGTGAAGTGATCTCTTCGAGGTGCGGCTCAGAGCAATTCTGCCCGGAGGTCGATGCTGGCTCAGAGCATTTATGCTCGAAGGTCGAAAATGGCTCAGAGCATTTCTGCTCGAAGGTCGATGACTGAACCAGGTGATTCAACTCCTCATGCCGCGGCTTAGGGCATTTTTGCCCTGAGTTTAGAAGATGGGCAATGCTTCTGCGTGCCCATCTTTGCCTCGAAAGGCTGTGGCATAACACTGTCTAGACTCAAACTGATCCCTCTCACACTATGCCTAAGCCTCCACCTTCAGTTGGGAACTTGATCATTAAATGATAGGTGGATGTTACTGCCTTTAGGGCATTCAGGGTCGATCTCCCCAAGATAGCATTATAAGCGGACGGTGACTTTATCACCAAGATTTTTACTAGGATAGTGGATCTATTTGAGGCTTTTCTGACCATAAGAGGCAGCTCAATCAAATCCTCAAGGAAGACAGTTTATCCAATGAATCCCATGAGCGGCGTTCGAACTGGCTTGAGGATTTCTCTCTTCAAACCCATCGCGTCAAAGGCAGGCATGTACAGGACATCTATAGAGCTCCCATTGTCAATGAACATCCGATACACCATGTGGTTGGAAACTTGAGTTGTTATCACGATAGCGTAATCGTGCGGGTACTAAATTCTCATAGCATCCTCATCCATGGAGGTCATGGAGAAGCTTTCCCTCCGAGCTGCCTTTCCCGGCCTGAAAGTGCAGTTCACCTCGTGGTGCACGTCAAGACTTTTGGCATCCCTCGCGTACGCCTTTCTTGACCAGTTTGATTCACCTCCTACTCTAGGTCCACCCGTGATCGTTTTTACATTTCCAAGGACGTTACCAGGGCAAAGTGGCGGTGAAGGCGCCTCTTCCATTCCAGCTTCCTCCCGCCTTGAGGGAGCTGAAGCGCTAGGCCCTGCAGCTTTCGCCACAAAATCCTTTAGCTGTCCTCTTCATATTACGGACTCAATCTCGTCTATGGTGTGTCCATAATCTCTATGATATCTGCAAAACTTGTTTTTGTTTAGGAACTTAGGTGGTGTCCTCATTGGGAAGGGTTTCTTCAGCAGGTTGTTCCCCTTGATTTGCATCAATACTTTTGAACGAGTTGTATTGAGAGGGGTGAACCTATCGAACTTGCTTTTGGAGGGCCGAGGCCTTGGGTTCATTTCTTTGTAGCTCCTCTTATTGCTTTGAGGAGGGGTGCTCTTTTGACTTCTCCTAGCATCTGATCTTTTGTTTCCTCTATTTCGATTCAGCTTTCTCCTATACTAAATGATTTCTTTTGCAGAGATATGTTTGTGAACTTCAACTAACATCTCAGAGAATGTTCGCCGAGGGTTTTTAACTATGGTTCGAATGAAGTCCTCATATCGCACCCCGTCATGCATGGCTTGTATAGCTTGATCATTAGTGCAGCCTTCAATTTGTATCATCATATCTGAGAACCTCTGGACATACGCATTTAAAGACTCGCTCTCCTCTTGCACGATGGATGATAAATGGGAGGGTGGCTTTTTCACCGGCCTGGCTCCTATAAACCAATTGGGTGAAAGAGTCAATCGAGCCGGGGCGCAGGCTGGTGAACAAGGTTCGAGCTATTTAAAGGAAAAGTCCGGCATTTGATGGCGTCCTCTGCTACCTCAAATTCCATCCACACCTTATATGCTCCTAGATGCTTCACTGGGTCCCATTTGCCTTCGTACCTCCCCACACTTGGCATTTTGAAGTCTTTGGGGATCTCAGCCCAACATACCTTTACCCCAAAAGGTGAAGTTTCTGGTCCTGGCCCAGGTACATAGGTATAGGGTTGTGGATGTGGGGCTTGGTACTGCCACTCACTGTGGAACCTTATGTTAGCCTCTTTATCCAGTCTCGTTCTTTCAGCTTCGAGCTTTTGCGCCTCAGTGTCAATCCTCCTTTTCTCAACTTCCAATCTCTGCCTCTCTTCCGCCTCAATTCTTTGCTTCTCTTCAGCTCTTATTCTTCTCCTCTCCTCCGCTCATATGAGCATTCTATCTTCTTCCAGCTCAGCTCGCCTCAGGATTCTACGTGATCAAGTTTCTCTCGTGCTCGCCTCCTAGCATTGAAAGAAGCTCTAAGATTGCTGAGGTCCAGGCCATCATTAGGTGAGGAGAAAGCATCGCTCATCGACCTCAACCGGGAGCTACTCCACTCGTCTCCTAGCTACCGGCGTACAAAGGATGGGTAATTTCGTGATGGGTTCCTCCTGGCCTCGTCATGAGGTGGCCTTGGGTAAGCCCTTGATGGTCCAAACTTTACTCGTAGCTGTTGAGGTAGGTCTCTAACTTGAGTTCACAGCTCTTCCTCCTGGACTCCCCCATCTCCACGGGTTTGAGAGTTAGCACGAGGTCGTGGAGAATCTACTAGAGCTGGGCTCCTCCTGGTTTGGGACGCGGGCTCACGGTGGGTCTGCGGGCGTTGCTCGAGCAAGCTGATGAGCTATTCCATTCGGTTCTCCAGGTCAGATATTCTAGCTCACTCCAAGCGTGGAGCTACCCGCCTCTCACTTTGCCTCCGAGCTGGCAGTTGCAGCTATGAAGGTGCCACAGTCGGTTCAGTTGCCGGGGTCGTGGCTCCTCGGTCTGAAACAGAGCTAGTTCACATGGGCCGCTTGCCCTAGCTCATCTGCTGGACGATTCAGCTCCGTTCAGTGTGACATGCTGCTCCATGTGGGTATTTCCTGCTTCACCTCGGTTCAACTAGGTTCCGCTAGGTTTAGCTTCGGCCAAGCTCAACTTCATCTAGGTTCAACTTCAGCTCGGTTCAACTAGGTTCCGTTCCTGCTGTCTGTTAGGTGCGGAGGTGAATTTTTTTTTTTCGGTCTTCTTTTCTATTATCCTCTATTTTTCTCTTTTTTTTTTACCAAACAGCACCACAAATAACTCAAAAAGTATCGACAAATTATTTATATCGATAAAAATTAAAAAAAAAATAAC
>QANX01004082.1:0-39488 GCA_003254975.1 Ochetophila trinervis
GTAAACAAATTTAATTTTAAAAAATACTAAAAAAATTTGCGTGAATGGAAAATTGGCAGGAATGACAAATTTTATGAAGATGGCAAAAAGCAAAGAAGTTTTTTTAATAATTAAATAGTTTAAAAACAAAGCTGTCACAACTTAGTTGGAGGTCGGGCGTGTAGGACAGCCTCAATGAAGTTTTTCTCTTTTCTTTCTTTCAATTTTTTATTTTTTTTTGAAAATTGAGGAGGGATTTCAATTTTGATCACCATACTTTAATCTGATTTAATCTAAGATTTAAAACTTATTATAGTGGTCATTATCAATCAGATTAGCTGTTGCAAAAATATAAATTTTTTCTTATTTAGAAGGGCAAAATTACAAATAGAGTATAAGCAATAAAACAAATTAAAAAAAAAAATTAGCTAGCTATCAATTATCGTTATCCTTCTGGTTGTATTTTACTTTGATATTTTTATTTTGTTATTATTTATTTATTTATAAATATGGTCAATCATTTTCGAAAAAAGAAAAAAAAATTGTGAATTTTTTGACCAAATCAATTTTTCTTGAACCCGATCTAATAAACTCAGCTAGGTGCTTCACTTGTACATCAAATATAAATTTACTCAAGTAGCCAATGAAATTTAATATTAACCATATTTTATTGTTACTTCATTTCAGCAAAGAATCAACAAAGATATCAGTAGACACATTAAAATTTTAGGGTTTTTATTTATTGTTAACTAAAATATATATTATTTGTAAATCTAAGATACAATTTGAGTTATTTATGCTTACTAACAAGTACATAATATAAAAGACATATGATTATAAATAAGTCAGGTGCCATAAGTGACAAAAGCAAAAACAAGCATAGGCAGTTTGGTGTCAATATATTTTTTGAAATGGATAAATGCACTTTAATATTTTGTAGTTTGATAAACTTGCACATTAGACTTTCATATTTCAAATATAACGCCTCTAATTTATATTTTATGCCACATTAGACCTTTAAATTTCAAGTGTATTATATTAAGCCTTCAATTTATATTATATGTTACATTAGACTTTTAAATTTCAAATGTAACACATTAAGCTTTTAAGTTACAATTTTTTGCCAGTTTTTAAAAATATAAATAAAAAATCATCTAATTTTCTTTTCATTTAAAACTTTTTATTTCATCCTAAATTGCTAAAAAAAATTATCATGAATTTTTTTATCTATATATTTTTCATCATGGTATTTTTTTATCCTAAATTGCTAAAAAAATTATCATGAAAATTTATTTAATCCTATATATTTTCACCATGAATTTTTTATTTTATTTTAGGATGAATAAATTTTTTTGGAGGAATAAATTTTTTTTACAAAATATTTTAGAAAATTGGTAAAAGAAAAGAGTTTTAGAGTTATTATACTGTATTTAATAGGTTCTGTTAAATTTAATTTAATTCGACTAAATTGTAATTTTTTACAAAGTAAAAAGTATTAAATGTTTAAATTAATTGTAGTGCTTTTTAATTAAAAGTAAATAAAAATTCTAGAAGGTTTTTTAAAGTACATTAATTGTTTGTTGTGGCATAAAATATAAATTGAAAGATTAATGTGATACACTTGAAATTTGAAGGCTTAATGTGACATAAAATGTAAATTGAAGGCTTAATGTGATTCACTTAAATCTTGAATGCCGAATGTGACATAAAATGTAAATTTGAAGCTTAATGTGATACATTTGAAACTTGAAGGTCTAATGTGGAAGTTTAACAAATTACATGGTACTAAAATGTATTTTTTCCTTCTTAAAAAAGGGTCAGCGTTGTTGATCTCGGCTGTAAATTCAGGCCACCGAGGCTAAGCTCCTGTTTGGTATGACTTATTTTTGATAAAAAAATAAAAACTCTATGTAAAGGTCTATAAGCATTACTGACAGGACCCGCACTACCCAAGTCCTGCCTGCAGGACTTAATCACATTGATTAAGTCCCTAAGCAGTCAACAACTACATAATTAACAGTTCCACAACCCAAACTCCTAAATGCCAGAAATTTTAATAAAAATTTCGGCATAATTTTGTCCGTATTTATAACATTTTCCAAATTATTTACATGTACCTGCACATCCAGACAATATTTCACAACAATCTAGTAATTTCTCATAAATACAACCCTATACATAATCTCCATAACATATATATTAAAATTGGATTACATAATATATCTCTAGCATATTACAGTTTGCTACTCAACTAACATATAAACTTGCACAATTTAACTATGCCACTACTACCTCTAACTCGCTCCTCCTGCACTAACTAGCAACAGTAGCACGACTAATAATCCAAGAACTACCTGAAACATTATTAAGAATTTTTGGTGGGGTGAGTACTTGCATACTTAGTGAGTAGAAACTAAATAGGAAAATAATATTTTTTTTCCATACATAACATATATAAAAATTGGTTTGTTCATGCAATCTCCTTGGAAAGTAGTTTGTCTTTCAAATTTCCATATTTCAAAAATATTTATATATTTATATGTACTTATATATTTAACATAATTAATATATTTGTTTATGTCAAAATGTCTTGAAATATAAAATAGCACACACAATCAATGCAACCAAATATATGAGGGACGTTCAGTGAAAAGCCACAAAACATATATATACGAACATATCATATATATACCGGGCGGGTAAGCTAACTATTAAATCTCCAGTGAAAAGCCACAGACATATATGTGAACAAATCATCATATACCGAGTGCGTAATAACCATTTATGTGAAAATCATTGTCCCTTCATATATGCACACATATATGCAATTTATAATCTCAGCTTGGCGGCATAACCCATCGCACAAGCATAAATAATATGGTGGCATAAACCATCGCACAAGTATAATTAATCTGGCGATATAAACCACCACCCAATCACTTGGCGGCATGAACCATCACCCAAATATATCCAATGTCAAACCTTCCTACTCGGCTGCATAATCATCGCCCAAGTAGTCACCAACCTTGTTACACCCTACTCGGCGGCATACTCATTGCCCAAGTAGTCACCACATAAGTGCCATGCATTTATGAATTCACACAAAATAATCACATTCATAAGTACTTACTTTAAATTCATAATTAAAGCATTCTTTTAAACATATGTATAAATATGTATGTATTTAGAAATAACAATGTAATATATATATCAATCTATATATATATATACTTGTAAAAATTATTTAACCACAAAATATATTTCTTAATCATATAACCTTTGAATATATTGCAAAACTATAAAATATATGTATATATTCATGCATTTACATATATATATATATATTTATATATATGTGTTTCCACTCACAGAAACGCTGTGTTAACGTCTATCCATGGTTGGTCACTCATTGTCGTTCGACCGGAGTAGTTCCTTCCTCTAGTAATACAATAAAATAATATTACCAAATATTTTATTACTGTAATACAAAATAAAACCCCATTTTTATTATCTATTTTCATACTTATGCAACTTTTCCCCAAATAACATAAGTTTATTAATTATATTTTTACTCAAATGATTTTTTTCAGGTTAATACCTAAACTTTTATTCTTAATTTTCATCACAAATAAATTTCCAACTAAATTTATATCATCATCCTCTTAAATTTTCCAATTAAAATTACTATCTTAACCAAATATAAAATCATCCTTCACAATTCCTTTATATCTCTTAATTATAATTTATTACATTAACTACAATCACAATTCATAATCTATCATCATAATTTCATCAAAACACTTTCCAAACACTCAATGCTTATCATTATACAATGTAATTAAGCATAAGAAACATGATTTACCTTCAATTGGAGCCAAAATTTCACACTTACTCCAGAAATCTGAAAATCTCATTTGTATCATTTTTGTCAAATCTTTAACCTAGCTCACTAATCTTTAATTCCAACACTTGGGTTTCGTAAAGGAGTGAGAAATGAAGCTTTTGGTACAAAGATTCTGGCAGGAGGTGGCCGGAATCTCTCAAAATCCGGTGAGAAGGAAATTCGGTAAATATCCAAAAACTCAAGCTTATGGTGATTTTCAGTTAAAATAAACCTCACCAAAGTGTTTAGAAGGCTCTAAAACCTATAGATAACATATTTTTAAAGTTGATTTGGAAGAGATTGAAAATATACAATTTTTTTTTCTCTCAAAAATGGTGGTCGGCACTCACAGAGATGGAGGAAATGCTCTCTGCGTGAGAAGAAGGCTGGAGGCTTTAATTCAGATTTTTTTGCCCCAATTTTTCCAATTTTGCCCTTCTCTCAATAACACATAACCATTTAACTATAAAGGCAAAACGGTCATTTATCATTTATCATTTTATTTTATTTTATTTTCTCATTTACTATTTTTATTTACTTATTCAACATTCTTATTTATTTATTTTTATTTTCACTTTTATTTTTCTTCTTAAACTAACTCTAATTAAATATACTAATTCACAAATTAAAATTCTAAATTTTTATTTCCTTTAAATTAAATTTTAAAACCACCAATATTTATTTCACTAATAATTATTTTTCTTATACTAGCATTAGTGTAATTAATTATATTATTAAACATAATTAACTCTAATTACATTGCTAATCATTAATTAAGTTTTAGGATGTTACAATTACAATCATTAAAAAAAAACTTACGTTATTTTATGTTTAATGTTACATTGATTGTTTTAAAGTTTTTTTCTGAAGGCCAATGTAATGTATTATTATTATATTGATTGATTATCTTTATTACTTCTTTTTTTCCAATATATAAAAGTATCAAATATATGTGATATATGTTACTAGGTTATTTTAAAGTAATAAAACAATTTCATTTCAAATCATAGAGTTTATATAAAACTGGTCTTTGGATATTGAAATTTTTTATATTAATTTTAATATACTTTATATGGTTTAAAATAAGTATGTTTACATGCAAAAATATATTTTATTGCAAAATAAAAAAACTATTAGTTAAATAATTTATGTATAAAAAATTAGGATTCAATAGTATTTTTGAAGCTAGGTTGGTCAAACAATCTATTAGAAGTTAAAAATATTTTTTAAAATGACAAGCAAACAACCATTAACTTTTAAATAAAAATTTTTCTTTCAAAAACTCTACTATCTATAGCTAAAAACTCTACTTGCATAGAAATTAAGAATATAAGCAAAATAACTCATTTCATTTAATTTAGGTTTAAAACATTGAAAGACCAGAAATCATAAACTTTCTGCTATTTTTTAAAATCATTTTGCTCTTTGTCTGTTGAAGAAAAGCTCATGAGTTTCTATGATGATTAAAGACCAATAAAGAAAATAAAAATGGAGAGTTTAACCAGATTCAAAGAACCGAAAAAAATAAATTGATATCAGATATAAATGAAGAAAATAACAGATAGAAAAAGTTTGTGTGAGAGAAGAAAACCAATGAAAGAAGATGGGAGGAAGAGGGGAAAAAAAACTCAGTTGGGACAGTAGATCTTTAAAACCCAAAGTTCTCAAACTTCCAAAAGGATATAATCTTGTACCTCTTTCTCTGGTAAAAAAAAAAAAAAAAAGAAGCCACAGAAGATTTTTACACGGTCAAAAAATCTGTTTAATATTTCAATTTGTTTAAATACTAAATTAATTATATTTATAGGGTTGGCTAAGAAATAAAACTATTGAAAATAAACATCCAGGTCCAATGTTCAAATCTTGACCTAGGTGAATTTTCTCCTTCCACTACTTTAATGACTATATATTATTTTACGTAGATGCGAAAAGTAAAGAGAAGAGAGGGGTAAAATTGCAAATAGAAAAAGATAAGCAAAAAATTAAAAAATAAAGAGTTGGGTACAATTATCATCATCCTTCTTGTTGTATTTAGTCCAAATCTTTAGTGCCACTGAGGTAACTCAAAATACGTTTGACTGCCCAGAAATGTACCGGATTGAAGTGTTGGCATACCGGATAAACAGCAAAAGTGATGTCGGGTCGTGTAAAAGTTAAGTATTTTAATATACCAACTATACTTCGATAAAAGTAAACACCAACAGGGTCAGAATCAGAAGGAGTTGGCTTATCCTTTAAAGTCATCGGTGTAACAGAAGAAAAGCAAGAGGTCATACCGGTCTTGTGTAAAAGATCATTAATGTACTTAGTTTGATGAAGAATTACACCTCCAGAGAATTACTTGATACCTATAAAAAAAAATGTAACGGACCCAAATCTTTGATGGTGAACTCCCGAGCAAGTGCTGAGAGAAGTGAGTGAATAAGCTGATCATTGTTGCCCACTACAATAATATCATCGACCTATATAAGCGATAATATAATGGTGTCCCTTGAATGGAACGTAAAAAGTGAGGGATCGGCTTTGCTTCAAAGAAAACCATAGTAGAGAAGAAACTGGGATAATCGGTGAAACCAAGTCCGAGGGGCTTGTTTTAAACCATGGATTGATTTCTTCAAGAGACAAACATAATAAGGAAATTGAGAGTCGATAAAACCCGGAGGCTGTTCCATATAAAAAGTTTCTTTGAGATGACCATGAAGAAAAGGATTCTTCACGTCCAATTGCTGAAGACTCCATTTTTGTGACACGGCAAGAGGAATAATGAGTCGTATCGCAGTTGGTTTAACAGCGGGACAAAAGAACATTTCACTAAAATCCAAACTTGGAATTTGGGTGAACCCTTTGGCGACGAGACGGGCCTTAAGCCGAACAATGGAGCTAGTGTCTGTGTATTTGATACGATATACCCACTTAGAGCCAACAATATTGGTGCAATTTGGTCGAGGAACTAGGATTCAAGTATCATTTTTGACGAGTGCAGTCAATTCATCTTCCATGGCCACTACCCAGTTTGAATCTTTCATCGCTGTGCGTAATGTCTTTGGTTAAAGAGGATTGGAAGATGCCAGGAGTGCCATTTGTGAGACAATAAAATGACTTTGTAATGATATCATTACATATTAGCCAGCCGAAATCCTTTGTCTATATCCGAGATTAGCTGATTTATTGCTGCCAAATTGTCAGAGAGATTTTTAAAGGTCTTCATCTAAAGGACTTTGTCCTTTCTTCTACATCATTAACATATTCTTCTTTTTTGTTGCAGGGAGTAATTGCTCGGATAATACTTCCCAAAAGTGATAAGCTGTTTCGCTTCCTACGACCAAAGTTAAGACATATGTTCTGTCATATTCCCACATTATAAATTGACCCAACGTTCATATTCCTTATTGATGATTAGTTTTTTCTCTTGGTCAAACACAAATTCATCTGGTTTCTCAGCATCTTGTATATGGTGGATAGCTCCTAAGCTTCGCACCAATAGAAGAATCAAGACTTGAACATTGATGAAATGACTGAATATTGAGGGTAGGTTAAGAGGTTGATTTTTTGAACTTTTGTATTGAGACATAGCTAAACTTGCAGGTTTCAAGCTCTGATACCATAAATTTTGTTAAGACAATGAATGCTGCTGAAAACCGTATTTTTCACTATTGAACCTTATCACTTTAAATGCATATTACAGGTCTATATACTTCCTATACACAGCCACTGTGGTTTACATATAGGGAGATTACAAGAAATACAAATAAAAAAACAAAAAAATAATTGAGGGAATAATTGAAAAATTATGTGCCCATCCGATTACTGTTAGTTTTGGTAGCAATTGATGAGCTGATTGTATGGCCTGGTTGCCATTCAAAATTGGTTTCCTTAATATGCTTTTGACTTGCTTTTTGTGTTTCCTTAATACTTCACCTGTCTCGGTGCACAACTGCCGGAATAAATTTACTCAAGTGGCCAATGAAATTTAAAATTAACCATTTTTTATTATTACTTCAGATAAAGATAGTCAATATACAGATTGCATTATTTTAGCAAAGAATATTCAACAAAGATAATAGCATAAAAACATTAGAGTTTTTATTTATTATTAACTAAAAATTATATTATTTGTACCGTCTAAGATACGTCATAATATAAAAGACATATAATTATGAATAAGTCAGGTGCCACAATTGAAAAAGCAAAAACAAGCATAGTCAGTTTGAGTGAGATTGGGAACGCAATCATGTCCAAAGTCGTGATGTTTATTCCAACACTTTCGGCCACAGTCGTTAAGTGTACACTTGCTAGCATATAACTCCTCTATGCATCTTTTTTGCGCAAATGCTTGAGGCACAACTTGCATCAGTTGAACTACATACAAAAATTATCAAGAATAAATAAGATACAAAATCAAGGTCTATTTAGATATTAAAATAAATAAATAATAAATTATCCACGATTAGAGGCTTCAAGGAAAAGGAATCGAGCTATATATAATTAAAGTCATGATTAAATAAGTTTATAGATAGATTCATTGACAACGTTTTCACAAGTCATCCGAAAATTGTAGTTGATCTAGCCCATGTACGCTAGGGAAACAAACCCTAAAAACAACTAGCTAGTTAAAAAAAAAATTAAAAGACTAATTAAGAATTAAATACCCATACAATTAAGTAAATCTAAAATCATAACCACTACCATATATATATAGTCTAAACAAAATAAAGATACCAAAAATGACACATAATAAACCACAAATCAGCTTAGCAAAACATACGGCAAATTTAATTAGACAGAGTTTCAGAAGTCAATAACATGCTTGTATATATACTTTTTTTGTTTATTCAAGAACAAATTTTTTGATACTAGTTATTATATAGGCAATTGAAAGGAAAATACATACATCATAATAATTTATTGAAAATTTGCAGAAAATCACATACAAAATCACTTGGATTAATAAACAATTGTATTTTTGAAAACTCCGGAGTGGAAAAAAAATGGATTAATTTACAAAATAGAAACATACCAAACAGAAAAAGGACTAGAATACTAATAGTGAAGAAAGAAAGCTTAGTCATTTCTAACACAATATACTATTGCAAAAGCTGTTCCTTTTGGTTAATTTGAGTTATGTGCATGGATATATATTTATAGTCTCTGCAGGGTACGTATTCATAGGATGCATTTAATTAAGAACAATTTATTTTGCCATTACATATGGGAGGTTACATGTCTAGCCATAATGACCAGCCAATGGGAGGTTACATGGATATAGCAGGTCAAAACCATTGCATGGGAGGTTACATGACCAGCCATAATGGGGAGAAAATCATGCAACAAAAGGCAAGAGAGAGATGATTTATGGAATGTAATTAACTAACCTCCTATACCTTTGCTAGCAGGTTAACATCCTTGTTAAAATTAAAGCATGAATGACATGACCAAGCAAGGGAAACGCTTGAAGCAAGCGGACAAGGAATAGATATGCACGCGCACACGCCATGAAAACTTTCCATGTTTGCTTGACTTGGTCATTAAGACTAGCTAGGTTTGTTTAGAAGGACTGGAATGGACAAATTTTGTCCTTTGTTTGTCTATTAAACTTATAATTTGGATTAGATTATAATAGTTCAACTATAGATTTTATTTTAAATAAAGTATGTATTATTTAGTCTTATCAAATATATTGGGTTATCTTTAGACTACTTCCAAATAATATAGGATCAAAGAGTATAAATTTGAGCCGTCCAGCTTGACCTGAGCCTAAAACTTTTGGCTCAAACGGGTTTGAGCTGAATATTTTTTGGCTGGAGATAAAGTTCAGGCCAAGCCGGACTAATATTCCAAATTTTAAGACTCGATGCCTAGCCTTAAGGGTATAAAGCTGTTTTTCAAGCTTGAGTATCAAGCCCAGACTTCAGGTTTAAAGTTTAAGGTTTAAGCCTAAATTTAGAGCCCAAGTGTAATTTAAATTTTTAGTTTTTACTTAAAACATATTATATAAATTTTTTTTATTATAATATTTTTATGCACTCAAAATATATCAGAAATTTAAATTCTAATATAAAAATTATAAGTTTCATCTTTCAAATATAATAAATTTGATCTTATTAAATATATTAAATAAATAAACGATTCAATTGCATAGAAATTCTAGAATTCATACCCATGGTTGCCATATATATATATATATCTATATATACATAATATAGATAATTAATTATTAGTTTTTTTGTTAATTTGATGTGATTTATGATCAATGCTTATTTAGACATATTAAAAATTAAAATAAATTATATCAAACTAGAATTTGGCCTAACTGGTATCCCCATTAGTTAGGCTTCGGGCCGGATGTATACTAAAAATAAAAATCCTGAGCCCTGCCCAAGACGAAATTGGATAGTTTCATACACGATCCATATCGGGCTCATGTTGTATTTGGGTTGGATTTTTTCGAACGGATTTGATCGGCTTTTGGACTTTTCTTACATGCTTATATATGATTAATATTATTGACAACAACAAATATATAATTGAACATTTTTATTCCGTCCTATCATATCCTATCCATTATTATATCCTAACCTATCATATCATTATTTGTGAAAGCTTCATTTATTTATTTATAATTCTTCTTCTTCTTATTTTTGCTGACAGAAAATAGTTGGAGAAAGGATAGTTTCACTATATTCAGACTCAAACTTAGCTAAAAATCAAAACTAAATTTGCAGAGGCTGAGTCATATAGTGGTAATTAGGATACAACAAACAGATTAATTGAAGTCATAAAATTTGTAAAAAGCACTAGTTAAATGAAAGTCATGAATATATTAAACACTATAATTAAGCACACTTATGTACCTGATAATTAGGGAAAACCAACTCGAATTAATTAGTTCAGTTTAGCATCATTTAGTAAAAAAGTTGGGGTAAATAGAAAATTGGCATGAAGGACAAGTTTTATGAAGACGGCGAAAGTAAAGAAGAAGAAATAGTTTTTTTTTTTAATAATTAAATATTGTAGAAACAAAGGCGCCACAACTTGAGTGGAGTCAGACCATGATAACAGGACAGTTTTTTCAATTTTCTTCACCATTTTATAGGTGACGTAAATTAGATTGTTATAAAAATAAATAAATAAAATTATTTAGAAGGGCAAAATTACAAATAGAGAGAGATAAGCAATAAAACAATTTTTTTTAAAAAAAAAAAAAGTTCCCTAGCTATCAATTTAGAAGTGACAATTCCTGTCATTGGATCATTTGTGTAAAATATTATTATTATTTATATTATAACATATTAAATATATATTTATTTATTATCATTTTAAGTTTTTTTTATCTATTAATTTAATTTATTCGTGTTAATTTCAAATTATACGGGTCAATTTAAACAAGTTGTGTTTTGTATTATGACCTAAATTGCCATTTCAATTATCGTCATCCTTCTTGTTGTATTTTAATTTGGTAGTTTTATTTTGTTATTATTTATTTATTAATATGGTCATAATTTTTGAAAAAAGACAAAAAATTGTGAATTTTTTTAAATCAATTTTTCTTGAACCCCATCATAATAAACTCAGCTAGGTGCTTCACTTGTACTGCAAATATAAATTTGCTCAAGTAGCCAATGAAATTTAATATTAACCATATTTTATTGTTACTTCATTTCAGCAAAGAAATCAACAAAGATATTAGTAGACACATTAAAATTTAAGGCTTTTATTTATTATTAGCTAAAATATATATTCCTTGTACCATCTAAGATACAATTTGAGTTATTTATGCTTACTAAAAAGTACATAATTAATATAAAATAAATATAATTGTAAATAAATCAGGTGCCACAATTGAAAAAGCAAAAACAAGCATAAACAGTTTGACTGATATTGGGAACACAATCATGTCCATAGTCATGATGTTTATTCCAACACTTTTGGCCACAGTCGTTAAGTGTACACCCGCTAGGATATAATTCTTCCGAGCATCTTTTTTGTGCAAATGCTTGAGGCACAACTTGCGTTAGTTGAACTACAAAAATTTAACAAGAATATATAAGATTCAAAATCAAAGTACATTTAGATACAATGAATATTTAAATAAGTTAATAGATTTAGCTAACAGAAAAAGGTGATCTAGTCCATCTACATATTATATGAGGAAATAAACCCCAAAAACAACGAGAGAGAAAAGCCAAATTAATATTATTATTAAAAAACAAAAAAATAACAATACTACTAGCAAGTTAAAAAACAAAACTAAATAAGGACTAAATAGACGTACAATTAAGTAAAACTAAAATAATCACTACCATGCATATCGTGAATATGAGAAGGATACCAATATAAGACAAATTAAACCACCAATATTTAGCTGAAGCAGAAGATACAACAAGCTTAGACAAAGTTTTACAAGTTGACATTCTTAACACAGCATTATCACATACCTCCAGCAATGATCAAGATTACCACAAGCCTAAACAGAAATCACTCACGTGAACAAGCTCATGCATACTATTCTAGAATGTTCTTTATTTATCTGTATTATCCTACAGCTGTAAATATATATACCCTATCCTTCAACTGTAAATGTATAAAGGCAATACCTGTAATATCCCTAGGTTTACTCTATAAAAAGAATGTTTGGTGAGAGTTATTCTCTTTACCTTTTGCGCCGCAACCTAGGTTGATTCTTGGCTTTTATTGTATTTAATAGTAGTGTGTTAAACTTTTTATGGTATCAGAGCCATAGTGACTAACTGTCCATGGCATCCTCACAGAGCTCACTACTCTCCGGCCCTACAAATCACTCAACACCTTTCTCAGGCAGCTTCAACTATACACTGCCCCTAAAACTAGACAGAAACAACTACATCCTCTGGCGCTCACAAGTTATCCCCGCCATTAGAGGTCACAACCTTGAAGGTTTTATAAGTGGAGCTTCTATTTGCCCACCAGAATTTCTAGAAGATGGAGATGAAGAATCATCGGTTAGGACTCCTAACCCCGACTACAACATCTGGCAACAACAAGACCAACTTCTACTCAGTTGGCTACTATCCTCAATTACTGAGGGAATCCTTGGCCATGTTGTGGGACACACAACATCTCGAGCAGTCTGGCAGGCTCTACAGAGAGTGTTCTCTTCCCAATCCAGAGCAAGGGTCTTGCAACTAAGATCTTCTCTACAAACCACACGGAAGAATGCCACAGGTATGGCTGATTATCTTTTACTAATGAAAAATATTGCTGATAATCTCTCTTCAGCTGGCCAACCAGTAACAGAAGATGATCTCATCCTCTACATCCTCTCTGGCTTGGGACCCGAGTATGACTCTGTGGCCATAACCGTCACTGCCAGACAAGACATATTAAGTTTTGAAGAAATACAATTCCTCCTGCTCAACCAAGAACAAAGGATTGAACACCAACACAATCTGGTAATGAATGAAGTCACCAATGCCACTGCTAACCTTAGCATCGGAAATAACAGCTATCGACGGTCGGCTCCTCCCCACGTCCAACCAAATGGCCGAGAAAATCAACAACGTCCCACACTCTTTCGTGGACGAGGCCGTAGCAGGGGAGGCCGTGGAGGACAGAGGCCAATATGCCAGATTTGTGCCCTAGCTGGACACATGGCCACAACCTGTTTCTACCGTTTTGAAGGAAATAGCCAACCTCGGCACCAACCTTCTCTCCAGTCCAATGAGCACAACCAAATGCAAGCTCTCAATGCCACTGCAACTGATGTTAGTGATCCTGCATGGTACGTAGACTCCGGAGCCACTCACCATGTCTCCTCTGCCCTTGATCATCCACAACAACTGATGGAATACAAAGGTAACGACAAACTCATTATCGGTAATGGGAAAGGTATGACAATTACCAAAATCGGTAAAACCACCCTACCTCTCACCACTACTTCAAAATCTTTCATATTAAATAATGTCCTTGTTGTTCCTCACATTTCCAAAAACTTAGTCAGTGTGTCCAAGTTCACTCATGACAACTCTGTTTTAATGGAATTTGATGCCTCTTCCTGTGTTGTGAAGGACAAGACCACGGGGAAAGCTCTAATGGCAGGGAAGGTGCATAATGGACTCTACCGACTTGACAACACTCGAACACCTCCCTCTCGCAGCTCTCGTTTTGCCACACCATCAACCTCCTCTGTGTTTAATGTTTCTTTTAAAAATTCCTCCAAGTCTGTACTTAGACATCCCAAAGTCATGAATGTAAACATCCTACACAACCGTTTAGGTCACCCTTCACTAAGTGTATTACATTCTGCTTCTCGTATTGCATCAATGAAATTTTCTGGTTTATCTAAATTTCAGTTTTGTTCCTCTTGTCAATATGGTAAAAATAATAAGCTACCCTTCACGCAATCAACAACATGTGCCACAAAACCACTCCAAATTATTCACACCGATGTTTGGGGACCCTCTCCAATACCTTCCACAGATGGCTACCGCTACTACATTCACTTTCTCGATGAGTTCAGCCGGTATACATGGATTTTCCCTCTCAAACTCAAATCTGAAGTTACACAAATATTTTTAGAATTTAAAAAACTTGCTGAAAACTTAACTGGTCACACCATCCAAACTCTTCAATCGGACTGGGGAGGGGAATACCGACCACTCCTACCTATTCTCAAACGCTTTGGCATTCATTTCCGCCATCCCTGTCCCTATGTTCATGAACAAAATGGGCGCGCTGAACGTAAACACCGACATATCACAGAGATGGGTCTCTGCTTTCTCGCTCATGCCTCTCTTCCCTTATCATTCTGGTGGGAAGCTTTCTCCACAGCCGTGTACCTCATCAACCGTCTTCCCACACCAACCTTAACAAATCAAACACCCCTCACCACCCTATTTCATCTCAAACCTGATTACTCATCCCTTCGTGTCTTTGGGTGCTCATGCTATCCCTATATCCGACCACATCAACCTCACAAGTTTTCATTTCACACACAAAAATGTGTTTTCATTGGGTACAGTAACAGCCACAAAGGGTACCGGTGCCTCAGTCCCTCAGGAAAAATTTACACCACACGCCATGTCTCCTTTAATGAAATTGAATTCCCATACCTGTCCCTGCTCTCCAAACCCGTGACTGTGTCAGCTTTTCCAGCTGTTCCTACCCCATCCACACCTCCTCTGGTTCCTCACTCCTCACCTACTGCAGCTGCCATCAACCCCATACCTCACCCGACCAACTCTGCATCTGCCACAAATTTAGTGGGGTCCACTTCTTGCACCTCCCCGCTGCCCACCGAGCAATCCCCAGGTACGCATTCTTCTCACAATCGTTCAGACTTGCTTTCTATACATGGCTCTCATTCTCCCTCTCCCATTAATATTCATGTGGCACTCCCCTTCCCTTCCCTTCCCAACCAACCCGACACTCTATGACCACTCGGTCCCAACATGGCATCTTCAAACCACGTGTTCTTCACACCACTCTCTCCACACCTGAACCAAACACTGTAAAAGAAGCTCTCCAGCACCCTTTATGGACTGAAGCTATGGTCACCGAATACAAAGCCCTCCTATCCAATAATACTTGGTCCCTTGTCCCTTACACACCCTCCATGAATGTTGTTGGCTGCAAATGGGTCTTCAAACTCAAGCAACGACCAGATGGCTCCATAGAGCGTCACAAGGCACGCCTTGTCGCCAAAGGCTTCCATCAAACACCAGGTGTCGACTTCACCAACGTCTTCAGCCCCGTGATCAAACCAGCAATTGTTCGAATTATCTTCACCATTGCTGTCACATGTGACTAGCCTCTCCACCACCTCGACATCAACAATGCCTTCTTAAATGGCGTTCTCTCTCAGCCCGTCATCATGCATCAACCTCCAGGTTTTGTTGATCCTTCTCGGCCCAACCATGTCTGCCTCTTGAACAAAGCCCTCTATGGTCTTCGCTAAGCCCCACGAGCATGGTATGACAAGCTACGAACATTCCTTCTCCGGTGGGGCTTCCACAACTCAAGGGCCGACAACTCCTTATTTTATTTTCGATCAACCGGCGGCACCATCATTCTCCTTCTTGTGTATGTCGACGACATAGTACTCACAGGAAATAACCCACCCCTGCTCCGCAAGCTTCAAGTTGATCTGGCCAACACTTTTGCTCTCAAAAACCTTGGCACTCTGCGGTACTTCCTCGGCATAGAAGTGTGCCGTGACTCCTCGGGTCTTTATCTTAACCAGACCAAATATGCCTCTGACCTTCTGAACAAAGACAACATGGCCACCTCTAAAAGTTGTCCTTCACCAATGGTCACCACCTCCAACCTTTCTGCCACAACTGGAGAATCCTTCTCCGACCTCACACTGTACCGCAGCACCATTGGAGCTTTGCAATATCTCACCCTTACCAGACCAGAGCTTTCCTATCCCGTCAACAAGCTCAGCCAGTTCCTTCAACATCCCCGAGTTCCTCATTGGCAAGCTTGCAAACGGCTACTTCGCTACGTACAGGGCACTCTCCATTATGGTCTTCACTTTCGGCCGTCTCGGTCCCTCAACCTTACCGGGTTCTCCGATGCTGACTGGGGGGCCAATCCAGATGACAGACGCTCCACCAGCGGCTATGCCGTGTTCCTCGGGTGCAATCTAGTCTCTTGGAGTGCACGCAAACAAAAAATAGTTGCCTGCTCCAGCACCGAAAGTGAATACCGGGCTATTGCTCTTGCCACCTCCGAGCTACTCTGGATACAACACCTCCTCCGAGAACTGAAACTCACTCTCACCTCCTGCTCAGTACTATGGTGCGATAATATGGGTGCCACCGCACTTGCTCTCAATCCTGTCTTCCACAATCGAACAAAACATATTGAGCTCGACCTCCACTTCATCCGTGACCATCTCCTATGCCGTAACTTGAAAATCCGGTATGTTCCCACTGCTGACCAAATTGCTGACATCTTCACCAAGCCCCTCTCCGTGTCTCGGTTTCAAGGTCTGCATATCAAGCTAAACGTGTGTCAGCCACCCCTTAGCTTGAGGGGGGATCTTAACACAGAATTATCACAGACCTCCAGCAATGATCAAGATTACCACAAGCCTAAACGGAAATCACTCACGTGAACAAGCTCATGCATACTATTCTAGAATGTTCTTTATTTATCTGTATTATCCTACAGCTGTAAATATATATACCCTATCCTCCAGCTGTAAATGTATAAAGGCAATACCTGTAATATCCCTAAGTTTACTCTATAAAAAGAATGTTTGGTGAGAGTTATTCTCTTTACCTTTTGCGCCACAACCTAGGTTGATTCTTGGCTTTTATTGTATTTAATAGTAGTGTGTTAAACTTTTTAAACATGCATGTATATAAACTTTTTTGTTCATTCAAAAACAAATTTCGAAACTTGGGTAATTGTTTAGGAAAATCCATTACAAAAATTGAAAAGAAAGTACATCATGATAATTTATTAGAAATTTGCATATAATCACTTGGATTACTAAACACTTAGTATTTTTTTAAAATTGTGTTAGGATATCGTAGGTGGAGAAAAACAATGAATTAATTTACGAAAGAGAAACATACCAGACAGAAAAAGGACTAGAATAGTGAAGAAAGAAAGCTTAGTCATTTAAAATCTAATTTTCTAACACAATATACTGCACAGCAAAGGTAGTTTCTTTTGCTTGTATTAGGGTGAAGTGCATGGATATTGTCTCTGCAGGGTATTTATAGAATGTAACTAAGAACAAGACAGCAAGGTAATAATTTTTTTTTTGGTAAATACAGTTGGTTTATATTTTTATTTTATTTTTTGGTAAAATTAGCTGTTTTAGATTTGTTACACAAGCTTTATATCCTTAATTATCTTGATTTTTAAGGAAATGTTCATAATTGGCAAAGGGATGTTAGCTGGTGGAACTACCAAAATAGGAAATAAAGTGTACATAAAAGGGATGTTAGCTGGTGGAAGTACCAAAATAGGAAATAAAGTGCCTGTATGAGTACTGTCCGATTTGATTTTACTCTCTTGAACAAAAAAAAATAAGAGCATTTATAATGGAAAATGTGGATTGTTTTATATGTGAAAATTAAAATTGTTTAAATCTAAATGACATAAATATATAATCAAATAAAAATTGTCCTTCAATGGTATTGTGCAAAAAAAAAAGTTGATGGCTATTAATGGCTAATTTTATTAGCAGGTCAAAACCAATGCATGGGAGGTTACATGACCAGCCACAATGAAGAGAATAAAGCAACAAAAGTCAAGAGGAGACAAGAGCAAAAGCATGGCCCGAGCCAATAATGTCGTAACTCGTCTTCAAAGCTTTAGGAATGGCAAACACGGCGTACATAACCTAACTTGCGAAATCTGAACCCAAACCTACAAAATCCATACTCGTTTGCCAATTAAACGGGCTTATCCAAATTTGTATATGCTATATTAATTATACCAATGAAACTGAATTTTGGTTATTAACTTTTGCAATAAATTTCTTTGAGAACATTCTTTTCATAATTTTTCAGTCGGTCAATGAGACTGCATGATCCAATATTTTATAAAAGTTCAGTTGACTTGTCTCTAATTTTGTCAATGGGAATTAGTTAAGTGATTACCACATGACTTCTGTTCATAAATAAACAGAAAGGCATGTATGTGCATAAAAATAGACAGAACATGAACTTGCTATAACAACTAGGATTCATGTAGGATTTGTTAATTGGATTGGAGATTATTGTGTTCATTGAACTTCTACCCATTTGACTAAATGACATCCCAATTATTGTCGATATATAGAGGTAAGTGCTCTATCTATTAAATTGATGAATTTATATTATGAACATGTTTAGATCTTGGAATGTACATGCTTTTGATTCTATGATTAAGCATGATTATATATATGAATATTAACACCTAATAATCAGGACTAAATTTCTTTACAATTTTTTTTATCCCAAATCAAAACAAGATGAAGTTAGTGATTAAGCAAGAAAGATGAGAGAAGATCTAGATGAGTGCTAGTCAATATATAGATCGCATTATTTCAGCAAAGAATATTCAACAAAGATAATAGCAGAAAAAAAATTACTGTTTTTATTTATTATTAACTAGAATTTATATTATTTGTACCGTCTAAGATACAATTTGTGTCATTATATAAAAGACATAAAATTATAAATAAGTCAGGTGCCACAATTGAAAAAGCAAAAACAAGCATAGTCAGTTTGAGTGGGATTGGGAACGCAATCATGTCCGAAGTTGATCGTGATGTTTATTCCAACACTTTTGGCCACAGTCGTTAAGTGTACACCCGCTAGCATATAACTCTTCTATGCATCTTTTTTGAGCAAATGCTTGAGGCACAACTTGCATCAGTTGAACTACGTACAAAAATTATCAAGAATAAGATGCAATATCAAAGTCTATTTAGATATTAAAATAATAATAATAATAATAATTTATCCAGGATTAGAGGCTTCAAGAAAACGAATCTAGCTATAATTATGCTCATGAGTAATAAGTTTATTGATATATTTTAGCGCTTATCGGCAACGTTTTCACTAGTCAACCGACAATGGTATAAACCCTACGTAGTTGATCTAGCCCATGTACGTAGGGAAAATAAACCCTAAAAACAACTAGCTAGTTAAAAAAAAAAAAAAAGACTAATTAAGGACTAAATATCCATACAATTAAGTAAATCTAAAATTATAACCACTACCCTGTATACTCTACACATAAGAAGGATAACAAAAATAGCACATAATAAACCAAAAATCAGCTTAGCAGAAGATACGACAAACTTAATTAGATAGAGTTTTAGAAGTCAATAACATGCATGTATATATACTTTTTTTGTTCATTCAAAAACAAATTTTGAAACTAGTTATTATATAGGCAATTGAAAAGAAAATACATCATAATAATTTATTGGAAATTTGCAGATAATCACATACAAAATCACTTGGATTAATAAATATTTGTTTTTTTGAAAACTCCTGAGTGGGAAAAAAAAACAATGGATAAATTTTCGGAATAGAAACATACTACATAGAAAAAGGACTAAAATGGTGAAGAAAGAAAGCTTAGTAATTTCTAAGACAATATACTATTGCAAAAGCTGTTCCTTTTGGTTAATTTGTGTTATGGTGAAGAGCATGGATATATATTTATAGTCTCTGCAGTGTACGTATTTATAGGATGCAATTAATTAAGAACAACATCTTTTACCATTACTTGGGAGGTTACATGTCTAGCCATAATGACCAGCCAATGGGAGGTTACATGGATATATATAGCAGGTCAAAACCATTGCATGGGAGGTTACATGACCAGCCATAATGAGAAGAATTAATCATGAAACACAAGGCAAGAGGGAGATGATTTATGGAATGTAATTAATTAACCTTCTCTACCTTTGCTAGAGCAGGTTAACATTCTTGTTAATATTGAAGCATGAATGACATGACCAAGCAAGGGAAACGCTTGAAGCATGCATACAAGGAATATATATGCATGCCATGAAAACTTACCATGTTGCTTGATTTGGTCATTAAGTAATGTTTGTTTGACTGTACTTGATTGAACTAATTTTGTCCTTTGTTTGTTTGCTAAATTTATAATTTGAACTGGATTATAATAGTTCAAATATAGACTTTGATTTAAATAAAGTCTCGACTATTTGTTTCTATCAAATTGATTGGATTATCTCTGGACTACTTCCAAATAATATATGATTAATATTATTGACAATAACAAACACATGATTGGATTGAAATATTTTCATCCTGTCATATCCTAACCTATCAAGTTCAGCTGACTACAAGAAATTTGGCCTACAGCAACAACATTTGTAGCTACATAATAAGTTTTGTGACATAAGATATCCCTTTAGTTGCATAAAATAAATTTGTGACAAATAAAAAATTTGTACATTTTAGGTACAAACTTTGAAATTGTAACAATATTATGTAACTAATGGGTGGATTTTTCGGAGAAATTTTTTCCCTCCAAAAGTGATACGCTTACTGTTACAAATTTTTTTGTTTATGACTAATTACTCTGTATTTGACTGGTTAACAGATAAAATATATACAGTCACAAATTTAATTTTCATAACAAAATAAAAATATATTTTTTTAATTGAAAAAAAAAAAGATAAACAAATTTTATCAAACCAGCACCATTAAAATAAAATAAGAATTAGACATCTAATCTGTCAAACAAATGTGCACTAAAGAGTTGACTCCCTTGGCAATCTGTGATCACATAGTCATTTATTTTGAATTTCAAAAAGCCAAAAGGGAATTGATTTGCTGCCACAGGTCCACAAGAAAGCACGTACCAACGATAGTAGTAGGCTAGTGGTAGGAAGCCGATCGAACCTTAATATTATAAGTCTGAGAGTTGAGGTTCGAGTATTATCTCTGATAGTCTTATGCCACAATGCTGCATGGCGAATATCCTATGCTTGATGACTATGATATACCAGGAGGCATCGATTTCATTCACCCGAAGAAAAAAAAAAAGTCAAGAAGGTGACCTACGATCCCAAGTCACCATGCAATAAAAGTTAAAACCCTAGGAGGTTCCCATACTTTTGTCCTTGAAGGAAAACAAGCTTTCTTCCAACCCACCATGCATCCAGCTTTCTCTCTTCATAGCCATTCGTTCACACCACACACATTATCTTTCTCAAAGCCATAGCAGCCACACGCACACCGCCGCCACCAATCTCTCAAACACAACTCAAGCCGCCACCATCACCACTCACACGCACAAGCAATTAGCCTCTCTTCCCCTTTTCCTTTTTCAAGCCGTACCATCACCATCTTCTTAGATATTCATCGATCTGCAGGGTACATATTTATTGGATGCAATTAATTAAGAACAACGTCTTTTACCATTACATGGGAGGTTACATGTCTAGCCATAATGACCAGCCAATGGGAGGTTACATGGATATAGCAAATCAAAACCATTTCTTGGGAGGTTACATGATCAGCCATAATGAGGAGAACCATGTAAGAAAAGGCCAGAGGGAGATGATCATTTATGGAATGTAATTAATTAATCCTTGTTAATATTGAAGCATGAATGACATGAACAAGCAAGGGAAATGCTTGAATCGAGCGGTCGAGGGCCTAGGACAAGGAATAGATATGCATGCTTGCATGCCATGAAAACTTACCATATGTTTGCTTGATTTGGTCATTAAGGTTATGTTTGTTTATTAGTACTGTACTGGATTGAACTAATTTTGTCATTTGTTTGTTTGTTAAATTTATAAATTGGACTAGATTATAATAGTTCAAATATAGACTTTGACTTAAATAAAATCTAGATTATTTGTTCCTATAAAATAGATTGTGTTATCTCTGGACTATTTCCAAATAATATATGATTAATATTATTGGCAATATAACAAATATATAATTGGATTGAAATATTTTCATCCCGTCCTATCATATACAATTATAACCTATCAAGCACTGTCTAATTCTGTCAAACAAACATGCACTAAAGAGTTGACTCCCTACAATCCCTAGCACAAGCAATTAGCCTCTCTTGCCCTTTTCCTTTTTCAACCGTACCATCACCATCTTCTTACATATTCATTCCATTGAGCATATATATTCTCACCATCACGGCAACAAAGCTTCAAAGGGGATAATTAAACAAGATCCTTAGTGCTACATCGCATGCTTTTAATATGGTTGCTTCCGAGGCATTTCCAAAGTATTATTGTACATTAATTTAGTGGAAGCTCTAATAATTGAAACTTCAAGTGAGGGTTCCTAGCATTAATCTTCCCTTTGTCATTTTCCCTTTCTCGAGTAGGGAATATTGGTGCAGACTTCCTAGCCCAAAAAGTGTGCCAAAGTTTCATTCCAAGAAATTATAGTATTTCTATTTCTTGGGGTAAAAGTTTACCACTTTATCACATATATAATTCATAATACTGTGTATTTGATCATATTTGACGAAGTAAACAAAAATCAATTACAAGTACAGTATTTGTGAAAGCTTTATTTATTTATTTATTTATTTTTGCTGACAGGAAATAGTTGGACAAAGGCTAGGTTTCACTATATTCAGACTCAAACTTACCTAAAAATCAAAACCAAATTTGCAGAGGTCCAGCAATATGGCGGTAATAAAGACACAACAGAGATTAATTGAAGTCATGAAAATTGTAAAAAGCACTAGTTAAATGAAAGTCATGAATATATTAAACATTATAATTAAGCACACTTATGTACTTGATAATTAAGAAAAGCGAACCTAAACTAACATGAATTAGTTCGGTTTGGTTTGATTTGTCAGGTTGAATCTTGGTACATTTAGAGGTGTAAAATGGATTGTGCCGTGCTGGCCCGGTTCATTTAACAGCTGGTTCGTGCGTGCTCGTGCCGTGTTTGTGCTAGCCTATTTATTTTTCGTGCAGTATCAAGCGTGCTATGGGCCCAAGCACTTATGTGCTCGTGCCGTGCTCGTATCAGACACGGATCGTGCCTATGCATGTGCCAATTATATGTTGCATATTTTTTATAATATAAATTATATAGCGGAATAAAAATTATTCAAAATAAACATTAGAAATAAATTAAATTAACAATTAAATAATATATTTTATTTTTTAATCGGTAGATAACACAATAAGTATTTACAACTAAAAAATTATATTAATAGTTTTATTTTATATATTTTATTCCAAATCAATATTCAAATTTAAATCTACATTTGAAAAATAATCAACTAAGGGTCCGTTTGTTAACGCATTCAGTTTTTAGTTTTCATTTTTGATTTTTAGTTTTTAATTTTTGTTTATGATTTATGGTTTATAGTTTTTGTTTATAGATTTTGGTTTATGTTTTTGTTAACAAGAAAAAAATGAAAAACAACAACTATTTTTTGATTTTTTTTTAAGGAAAAAAATCATTACTTTTGAAGGAAAAAAATCATTATTTTTGGTAACCATTATTTTTTTGTATTTTTTTTTAAACTTTACAAATAAATTTAAACAGGTTTCAGCTCGGTTTTTGGCCCAATTCAGGCAGTCTCGAGTTTTGGCCCCAACTGGGGGGTCCTGGATTCTAGCCCGACCGGTGAGTCCCAAATTCTAGCTTGACCGTGCATCCCCAGGTTTCGACCCCGACCGGGCATAACGAGTTCTAGCCCGGCACAAGAGGACCTGGGTTCTAGCTAGATTGGGCAGTCCCAGGTTCTAGCCAAACAGGGTGGTCCTGGGTTCTGACCTCGACTTGGCGTTCCCAAGCTTTGTCCCCAACTGGGCAGTCTTGGCCACATCTGGACAGTGCCAGTATTGACAGTCTCAATTTTAAGCCTTGTTCGAGTTGTCTTGTATTCTGACATTGTGAAGGTTTAAAAAAATGAAAACTGAACATGAAAATGATTTTTTAAGGTTTTTTGTTTGTTATAGAAAAGTGAAAATTGTTTTTGTTTTTGAAAAAATGAAAATGGTTATCAAACCCATTTTTGTTTTTACTTTTTAAAAAAAATAAATGAAAATGGTTATCGAACGAATTTTCATTTTTGGTTTTCAAAAAATTCAAAAATAAAAATAAAAAACCATAAATGAATGGGTTATCAAATGGCACCTAAGTCATCCTTCCAATTTTGAGCTCTAGCTCTTCCATCTTCCTAGTCTTTCATGCACATAAGACAGTCTAAAATGTCTGGTGTTAGCCTTATTCTTTGCTCATCCAATACTCGATTATAAAATTTAAATCTACTTCTGGTCTGTCACGTGCATGTGTCGTGCTTGGCCTGTCATGTGCATGTGCCGTGCTGGGCCTATCACTTGCCTGTGTCATGCCAAGCACGGTCCATTACGTGCTTCGTGCTTAACATGGCACGGTTTGTAATATGTTGTGCTTAATTTTAACGTGTCGTGCTTGTGCGGCCTTCCTATTTTTACACCTCTTGGTACATTATTGTAAATTAAAAAAAAAAGAACAAAAAAAAAATTAAGTCCAGACTTTAAATTTTTATTAGCTTAGGGCATAGGCTTTTAAACTTACTTAGGTTTCAATATTTAAAATATTTTCATATACTTAAGTATGCCTCGTAATGACTTTTATACTTGTACATTACATATTAAATTGAACAATTAAATATGTATTATATATTAAAACTTTATATAGTAATTTAAAAATGAACAATTAAATATGTGTCATATATTAATATAATATTAATAATTTATATATTAATATTTAAACTAATATATATATGCATATTAAAACGGATTAAATAAACACTATAAATAAATATTCTATTATTAAAAAGAAAATATAAATATGTATTATATATTAAAACTTTATATATTAATTTCAAATTGAACAATTAAATATGTATCATATATTAATACTTTATATATTAATATTTAAACTAAAATAAATATATGCATATTAAAATGGATTAAATAAACACTATAGATAAATATTCTATTATTAACAAGAAAATATAAATATCATAAAATGACAATATATAAACATATATAAACAAGAAATAAATAAATAATTTTTAAAAATAATTAGTTTATTGGTTTAGAATCCAAACGAACCATTCAGTTCTGTAAAATTTCTAACCAAACTAAATTGAATAATGCAAAAAGATAAGGAATCCAAATTTAATTTGGTTGGTTTATTTTAGTTAATCAGCTTGGTTTAGTTTTTGTCCACTCTAAGCTTGATCATTAAAAGAAGATGATTAAGAAGTAGGAGAAGATCTAGAGGAGTGCTTGTGAACCTTTTAAAAGAAGATGTAATAGTGCAACAAAATGTAAAATCATAGTGCATAATCATAGAAAAAAAATTATTAAAGATGCAAAATGCAAAATCATGTATTTTAAACTTTTAAAATTCATTGGTCCTATTAGGACAATCCAGTTGACAATGATCCTTGGTGTTTAATGTCAATATATTTCTTGAACCCCAAATAATAAACTCAGCTAGGTGCTTCGCTTGTACTGCAACTATAAATTTACTCAAGTAGCCAATGAAATTTAATATTAACCATATTTTATTGTTAATTATTTCATTTCAGCAAAGAATCGAGAAAGATATTAGTAGACACATTAAAATTTAGGGTTTTTATTTATTATTAACTAAAATATATATTATTTGTATCTCTACGATACAATTTGAGTTATTTATGCTTACGAAAAATTACATAATATAAAAAGACATATAATTATAAATAAGTCAGCATCCAGTTTAATGTCAATAATTTTTTTTTTTAAAAAGGGCCAGAGTTCTTAAGGCTGTTAATTCAGGCCACCGAGGGTAAACTCCTGTTTTGTATGACTTGTCTTTAGTCAAAAAGTTCTTTTTAAAAGGCTATAAGCACTACAAACAGCCTAAAGGCTTAGAAATTAAGAATATAAGCAAAATAATTCATTTCATTTAACTTAGGCTTAAAAACATTAAAAGACGCAAAACCATAAAAATTCTGACTTTTTTTTTTAAAATCNTTTTTAAATCATTTTGCTCTTTGTCTGCTGAAGAAAAAGCTCATGGGTTTCTATATAAGGTGGTTAAAGACCAATAAAGAAAATAAAAATGGAGAGTTTAACCAGATTCAAAAAATTAGTTTAATATTATAATTTGTTTAAATACTAAATTAATTGTATTTGTAGGCTTGGTTCAATAATAAAACTATTGAAAATAGACATTCTGGTCCAATGTTTAAATATTGACCTAGGTGAATTTCCTCTCTCCACTAGTTGTAATGAGTAAACAATTTTTTACGAAGACGTGAAAAGTAGAGAGAGAGAAAATTGCAAATTGGAAAAGATAAGCAAAAAATTAAAAAACAAAGATTTGGATACAATTATCATCATCCTTCTTGTTGTATTTTAATTTGCAATTTGCCACAGTCGTTAAGTGTACACCCGCTAGCATATAACTTTTCTGAGCATCTTTTTTGCGCAATTGCTTGAGGCACAACGTGCATCAGTTGAACTACATACAACAATTATCAAGAATAATTAAGATGCAAAATCAAAGTTTATTTAGATGATGATGATAATAATAATAATAATAATAATTTATTCAGGATTAGAGGATTCAAGGAAAAGAAATCTAGCTATATATAATTAAGGTCATGATTAAATAAGTTTATAGATATATTTATCGACAATGATTTCACAAGTCAACCGAAAATGGTAATTGATCTAGCCCATGTACACAGGGAAATTAACCCTAAAAACAACAAGCTAGTTGAAAAAAAATAAAAAGACTAATTAAGGACTAAAATACCCATAAAATTAAGTAAATCTAAAATTATAACTCCTATCTTGTATATTCTTAACATAACAAGGATAACAAAAATAACATAAATTAAACCACAAATTAAGTCAGCAGAAGTTACGGCAAACTTAAACAGAGTTTCTGAAGCCCAATAACATGCATATATATAATTTTTTTGTTCATTCAAAAACAAATTTTGAAACTAGTTATTATATAGGCAATTGAAAAGAAAATACATCATAATAATCTATTGGAAATTTGCAAATAATCACATACAAAATCACTTAGATTAATAAATAATTGTTTATTTTGAAAACTCCAGAGTGGAAAAAAAAAACAATGGGTTAATTTACAGAATATAAACATACCACACAGAAAAAGGACTAGAATAGTGAAGAAAGAAAGCTTAGTCATTTCTAACACAATAAACTATAGGAAAAGCTGTTCCTTTTGGTTAATTTGAGTTATGGTGAAGTGCATGGTGTACATATTTATAGTCTCTGCAGGGTACGTATTCATAGATGCATTTAATTAAGAACAATCTATTTTACCATTACATGGGAGGTTACATGTCTAGCCATAATGACCAGCCAATGGGAGGTTACATGGATATATATATATATAGCAGGTCAAAACCATTGTATGGGAGGTTACATGACCAGCCATAATGAGGAAAATCATGCAACAAGAGGCAAGAGGGAGATGATTTATGGAATGTAATTAATTAACCTCCTCTACCTTTGCTAGCAGGTTAACATCCTTGTTAATATTAAAGCATGAATGACATGACCATGCAAGGGAAACGCTTGAAGCAAGCGGACAAGGAATACATATGCACGCGCACATGCCATGAAAACTTACCATATTTGCTTGACTTGGTCATTAAGACTAAGTTTGTTTACTAGGACTGGATTGGACAAATTTTGTCCTTTATTTGTTTATTAAATTTATAATTTGTATTAGATTATAATAGTTCAACTATAGACTTTGTTTTAAATAAAGTATGTATTATTTAGTCCTATCAAATATGTTGAGTTGTTTTTGGACTACTTCCAAATAATATAAGATCAAGAGTATAAATTTGGACCGTACAGCTTGACCTAAGCCTAAAACTTCTGGCTCAAGCGGGTTTGAGCTGAATTTTTTTTGGCTGGAGATAAAGTTCAGGCCAGGCTGGACGAATACTCCAAATCTTAAGACTCGATGTTCAGCCATAAGGTTATCAAGCTGTTTTTCAGGGCTTGACTATCAGGCTCGGGCTTCAGGTTTAATGTTTAAGCTTAAATTTAAAGCCCAAGTGTAATTTAAATTTTTAGTTTTTACTTAAAACATATTATATAAAAAGAAAAATATTATAATATTTTTATGCACTCAAAATACAATCAGAAATTTAAATTCTAATATAAAAATTA
This sequence comes from Ochetophila trinervis, assembly GCA_003254975.1. Lineage (NCBI taxonomy): Eukaryota > Viridiplantae > Streptophyta > Magnoliopsida > Rosales > Rhamnaceae > Ochetophila > Ochetophila trinervis. Next base: position 28,530 of record QANX01004082.1, read on the forward strand.
TAAGTTTCATCTTTCAAATATAATAAATTTGATCTTGTTATACATATTAAATAAATAAATTATTCAATTGCATAGAAATTATAGAATTCAAACCGATGGTTGTCATATATATATACATAATATAGATAATTAATTATTAGTTTTTTTATCATTTTTTTGTTAATTTGATGTGATTTATGATCAATTCTTATTTAGACATATAAAAAATTAAAATAAATTATATCGGACTAGGATTCGAATTGGCCCAACGAGTAGCCCAATTAATCAGGCTTCGAGTTGGGTGTATACTAAAAATCTAAATCCTGAACCCAGACCAAAACGAAATTGAACAGTTTCATACACGAGCCATATCGGATAATGCTGAATTTAGGTATTTTCAGATGAATTTGATCAGCTTTTGAACATTTCATGCCTATAAAAGATTAATATTATTGACAACAACAAATATATAATTGAATATTTTTATTCCATCCTATCATAACCTATCCATTATATCATAACCTATCATATCAGTATTTGTCAAAGCTTTATTTATTTATTTATAATTCTTCTTCTTCTTATTTTTGCTGACAGGAAATAGTTGGAGAAAGGATAGTTTCACTATATTCAGACTCAAACTTAGCTAAAAATCAAAACTAAATTTGCAGAGGCTGAGTCATATGGTGGTAATTAGGATACAACAAACAGATTAATTGAAGTCATGAAAATTGTAAAAAGCACTATTTAAATGAAAGTCATGAATATATTAAACATTATAATTAAGCACACTTATGTACTTGATAATTAGGGAAAACCAACTCAAATTAATTAGTTCAGTTTAGCATGATTTAGTAAAAAAGTTAGGGTGAATAGAAAATTGGCATGAAGGACAAGTTTTATGAAGACGGCGAAAAGTAAAGAAGAAGAAATATTTTTTTTAATAATTAAATATTGTTGAAACAAAGGCGCCACAACTTGAGTGAGGTCAGACCATGATAGCATATATAGGACAGTTTTTCAATTTCCTTCACCATATATAGCATATATTATGGTGACTCGTGTCATTTGTATCATTCCTGTCAATCTATAAACATATTAAACATGTTGATGTGTCTCATATATTTAAATAAAATATTATTAATATTAATATTACAATATATTAAATATATATATTTATTTTTTATTATTTTAATTTTTATCTATTAATTTAACTTATTTATATCAATTTTGAATTATACAGGTTAATTTAAACAAGTCGTATTTTGTATCATGGTCTAAATTGTCATTTCAATTATCGTCATCCTTCTTGTTGTATTTTAATTTGGTAGTTTTATTTTGTTATTATTTATTTATTAATATGGTCATAATTTTTGAAAAAAGACAAAAAATTGTGAATTTTTTTAAATCAATTTTTCTTGAACCCCATCATAATAAACTCAGCTAGGTGCTTCACTTGTACTGCAAATATAAATTTGCTCAAGTAGCCAATGAAATTTAATATTAACCATATTTGATTGTTACTTCATTTCAGCAAAGAAATCAACAAAGATATTAGTAGACACATTAAAATTTAAGGCTTTTATTTATTATTAGCTAAAATATATATTCCTTGTACCATCTAAGATACAATTTGAGTTATTTATGCTTACTAAAAAGTACATAATTAATATAAAATAAATATAATTGTAAATAAATCAGGTGCCACAATTGAAAAAGCAAAAACAAGCATAAACAGTTTGACTGATATTGGGAACACAATCATGTCCATAGTCATGATGTTTATTCCAACACTTTTGGCCACAGTCGTTAAGTGTACACCCGCTAGGATATAATTCTTCTGAGCATCTTTTTTGTGCAAATGCTTGAGGCACAACTTGCATTAGTTGAACTACAAAAATTTAAAAAGAATATATAAGATTCAAAAGCAAAGTACATTTAGATATAATGAATATTTAAATAAGTTAATAGATTTAGCTAACAGAAAAAGGTGATCTAGCCCATGTACATATTATATGGGGAAATAAACCCCAAAAACAACGGGAGAGAAAAGCCAAATTAATATTATTATTAAAAAACAAAAAAATAACAATACTACTAGCAAAGGTTAGAAAACAAAACTAAATAAAGACTAAACAGAAGTACAATTAAGTAAAACTAAAATAATCACTACCATGCACATCGTGAATATGAGAAGGATAGCAATATAAGACAAATTAAACCACCAATATTTAGCTGAAGCAGAAGATACAACAAACTTAGACAAAGTTTTACAAGTTAACATGCATGTATATAAACTTTTTTGTTCATTCAAAAACAAATTTCGAAATTTGGGTAATTGTTTAGGAAAACCCATTACAAAAATTGAAAAGAAAGTACATCATGATAATTTATTAGAAATTTGCATATAATCACTTGGATTAATAAACACTTAGCATTTTATAAAATTGTGTTAGGATATCGATCGTAGGTGGAGAAAAACAATGAATTAATTTACGGAAGAGAAACATACCAGACAGAAAAAGGAATAGAATAGTGAAGAAAGAAAGCTTAGTCATTTAAAATCTAATTTTCTAACACAATATACTGCACAGCAAAGGTAGTTCCTTTTGCTTGTATTAGGGTGAAGTGCATGGATATTGTCTCTACAGGGTATTTTATAGAATGTAACTAAGACAGCAAGGTAATAGTTTTTTTTTTTGGTAAATACAGTTGGTTTAGATTTTTATTTTATTTTTCGGTAAAATTAGCTGTTTTAGATTTGTTACACAAGTTTTATATCCTTAATTACTTGATTTTTAAGGAAATGTTCATTAATTGGCAAAGGGATGTTAGCTGGTGGAACTACCAAAATAGAAAATCAAGTGTACATAAAAGGGATGTTAGCTGGTGGAAGTACCAAAATAGGAAATAAAGTGCCTGTATGAGTACTGTCTGATTTGATTTTACTCTCGTGAACAAAAACAAATAAGAGCATTTATAATGAAAAATATAGATTTTTTTATATGTGAAAATTAAAATTGTTTAAATTTAAATGACATAAATATATAATCAAATAAAAATTGTCCTTCAATGGTATTGTATAAAAAAAAATTTGATGGCTAATTTTATTAGCATTAATTTTTTTCCTTTTTAAAAAAAATGACTTTTTAAGAAAATAAATGGCTTTTATTAAAAATACAGAATGTCTTATAGAGCTTTTATAAGTAAATATTCATTTTGACAATGTTTAAATTACATCAGTTTGACATTCAATTTAAACATTATTATTGAAAAGTAATTTATTTAAATTACAGTCTGCATTTATATGTCATATATATTTATACAATCCATAGTATTTCCGCTGCTTACCTTTTGTGGGCTATTAAATAACCTCCTTTACTTATGCTAGCAGGTCAAAACCAATGCATGGAAGGTTAGACTTAGATGACCAGCCACAGTGAGGAGAATAAAGCAACAAAAGGCAAGAGGAGACAAGAGCAAAAGCATGGCCCAAGCCAATAATGTCGCGACTAGTCTTCAAAGCTTTAGGAATGGCAAACATGGCGTACATAACCAAGGACAAAAAAATTAAAATTTTCGGTGAAATTTCGCCGAAATTTCGTTTTTTTTTATAATGCATTCTTAGGCAAGAAAGCAATATTATTAGTGAGGTTTTGCTTTGTGAAACTAACCTTCACCCCAATTTGCCTAGTGTTTTTGTCTCTTTATTGCAGGACTTTCATGAGCAATCAAAATTGCATGGAGTGCCTAGAATTATTAAATATGATAGGGATGTGGAATTTTTGAGTCCCTTTGGGAAAGTTTTATGGGATGACACGTTGAGGATATTCAAACGAGGAGATTGGGTTTGGGTATATTTAAGGAAGAAAAGGTTTTTCAAACTTAGGAGGTCTAAGTTGGATGCTAGAGGCAATGGACCTTTTCAAGTGCTTGAAAGAGTAAAAGACAACGCGTACAAAATCGCCCTTCAGGGTGAGTACAATGAGTCCACTATTTTTAATGTTTCTGATATTTTTCCTTTTGATATGGATTCAGATTCGAGGACGAATCTTTTTGAAGAGGAAGGGAATGATGCGGGCATCATAGAGCCATATTCTACCATTGGAGCAAAAGATGATGATTTAAGCATGATGTCCAAGCAAAGAATGAAGGTGATAATGCTGCTCAGGAGTTGCAAAGGCGAAACGAAGTAATTTTAGCTATTTTCGGATTACAATGGTAGTTTCGTAATTTAACTATTTTCGGATTATAATGGTAGTTTCGTAATTATTGCTATTTCCAGATTATAATGGCAGTTTTGTAATNNNNTGTAATTATTTCTATTTTCGGATTATATTTATTTAGGGTTAGTTTTTAGCCTTAGGATTACTTTCCTAATTATTTTATGGTCTAGATTGATTCTTAACCTAACCCTAGTCTCTATATAAAGGGGGGTTACTAGCTTGTAAGAGACAACTTTTATTATTGATTAAATAGAATCTATTCTTGTTTACAACAAGACTTATCATCTTGTGTGTTGGGATTACAGTTTCTTTAAGCTTGGGGTTCCGCATCACCAAGTGACAAAAAGAAGCTTACAAGAAGACACAAAAATAACTTTATTTTTTTCTTTTTTTCTTTTTTTAGCCGATTTCAAGAAATTTAAATGATAAAAAAATCAGAATTTAGATGACAAACAAAAGAATATATATTCAATGAAAATTGACCAAGTAAGAAAATGAAATAAATCCTAGCATGCACCTAAAAAAATGCCCAAAGTACCACTAAACATAGTACCTCTTATATTACGATAACCTACTCCTAGTGACAGGACCAACCCTACTAGATCCTGCCTGCGTGACTTAATGTTTCCATTAAGCCACAAGCAGTCGTTCAAGTCCGATGAGTCACTTTTTCAAACGAAAAAGAACCAACGGACCGAAAGGTTTTTCTCTACTACCAAAAATTTTATTATAAATTTTGGCAGCATTTCGGCTGTTTCTAACACTCCCCAAAATGCTAAAAGTCATAACCTGCAGGGAAAAACATTTCTATACAAAATTTATTCTACCAGCATGTCTTTCTCACACAATAAACCACATTTCAGTGCACAACCCAACACTTAAACAAATATATTGTCTAAGTATGGTGTAGCTGGACTCAGTCTAAAACTGAGCTGCCTACATACCCTTTCTACAAAGGATCAAGCTACCTGTAGTTCCGAGTGCATATTTACTCTAAATATGCCGCAACTGATGCAATTACTATTCAAAAGTAACGCCTCAAATACACTTATATCTCACTTTCAATCACATCAATGTCATCACATCTCCACATCATCGTTCACCCCATCACCATTTCCAAATCCGTTCAAACACAAACAATACAACACAAACACTCACAAACATTTCAATACAATCGTTCACAGCAACTCAATTAATTTCAGCACAATCAAATCAAGTTTCCAAACAGCCCACTAATCATAAATCAATTCTACACAACCGAGTCCACATAGAGATTAAAACACAATTTAACTATAAAAATATATTCCGTAATTATTACCACTAACCACGACACTTCAATCAAATAATCTAATCCTATATTCTGGATAACCAATTCACTCCACGGTAATTACCAATCCACAATTATGCACGTAATTCTATCACAATTTTCTACAATTCCCGTTTAACCATGGTTAACAACACCGCTCACAACCGGGTAAATTCCGATATATATCTATAATATGCAAATTATATACCGAAACGAAGCTTGTGAAATTTAGAACGCAACCGAGAATTTACCTCGTCCATCCTCCGCCGGTGGTGGCCGGAAAGTGGCCGAAAATCGGCGGCCAAGCTTCATCTGTTCACACTGCCAGAACGAACAAGATTTGAGACGAACGAACACCGGAATCGGACTCAGGGGGTCCAAAATAGGGGGAAAGGAGGTGACCCATCGCCAGAATCTCGCCGGAATTAGGCGATCGGCGAAAATGGAAGCCACCGGCTTTCTCCATTTTTCCGGCGACATCACGGTGTTTCATGGCCCACAAACGGTGGGGAAAGAGAAGAGAAGACCGGGCTACCTTTTCCGACGCGTGGGTCGGCCTAAACTCGCCGGAATCCTGCGAATTCGAAAAAGTGACTGACCGGATTTCTCTATTTCCCGGCGATCTGGACCCCATCACAGCAAACCACCGGTGCCAAAGAAGAGAGGGGGTCGGCGGCGTCGTTTTCCGGGTGATTTCCGGCCTGATCTGGCCAGAAATTAGCTGTGGCCGGTGAAACAGGGGGCGGTCGGAAGCTGCGCCAAGGGGGGCTGCCCGCGTGCGTGCCCGCGTCCTCCTTCCAGATCCTTCTGGATAAATCCTATAAAGGCAGGGGCTGCCACAGCAAAATTACCAAAATGCCCTTCATGTTATTTCAGCCATAACTTCTCGGTCTTAACTTGGAATTGAGCATACTACTAGTCTACGAACTCGTATTGACTAGCTCTATGCAACAGTACCACGGTCAAAACCTTAGCACGCTCACACAAAAAGTCAACCCCGAGCCCTTCCTTGGTCAAACTTGGTCAACTTTGAGAAATTTTCAATATTTTCCCTGGGACGGGGTGTTACACCTAGGCAACAACACCAAAAACTTGATTGTGGTATATATACAATGATCTCGCAAAAATCAGAATTTAGATAACAAACAAAAGAATATATATTCAATGAAAATTGACCGAGTAAGAAAATGAAATAAATCCTAGCATGCACCTAAAAAAATGCCCAAAGTACCACTAAACCTAGTACCTCTTATATTACGATAACCTACTCCTAGGCAACAACACCAAAAACTTGATTGTGTATATATACAATGATTTTGCAAGTATATGAATCGCATCAACTAATTATAAAGTGATATTTGAAGGAAAAACAAATGTCAAACCCACAAGAACTAGTTCCTTAGTACTAAAATTTCTAAGTCAATATGTGATATTTAAGCTATCAATTAATTTGCAAGAAAATAAAGAGCATGAGAATTGAATGACATGAAATTTAAATTGCAAGAAAATTAAATTGAAGCTTTAAGAACAACAATCATATCAATAACAAGTGTCACAGTGAACTTAAAGATCAAAACAAAAACAAAAAGAACAATCTCCCTGTGCTTGTACTGAGGGATTTCGGTTTGCATCTTTGGCCAACTTGAGTTGAAATAATTTCTCTATGTGTTATCTAAATTTTATTTTGTGTTCCTTGTTTATTTGGTTTTGAAAAAAACAAAAAAAAAGTTAGTTATTTGTTAATTTTTGCTTAATCTTTTCTTTTGTTTTGCATATTGATTTTGTTTTGCTTGGTGAGGAGTTAGAGCTGCTGGAAATTGAAATCTAAACTTCCACAAAACAGGGACATAATCGGTTTCAAGACAAGAGGGAGATAAGTTTTTATATTTTTTGTTTTCAGATTTTCTTTTAATTTTAATTGTCCACATTTTTTTCATATATTTTGCATTAGATTTTGTTGTTTTATTTTGTCTTTTTGTTGAGTTTTTATTTGTGTTTAAATCTGGTTGTGTTAAAAAAATATATACAAAATTATTTTATTACTTTATTTTTGCGATTTTCCAGTATTTGTCAAAATCTTTCCAGTTTTGTTTGAGTCAAGTTGCACTTAGAGATTTTTCCCCTTGTACACATGTTTAATACGTATTAAATTTCATTTCTAAATTTTTTTCAGATTTTCCCTAGCTTTATTTCTTATTATTTTGTGTGTTAAAGTGTCATTTCAAAAAAAATTATATTTTCCAGATTTTTAGAGTCAATGTTTTGGAGCTGTTTTGGCATCCAAGTTCATTTTTCTTTGTTTTATTTTTGTGCTATATCATTTATTTGTTTGTCTAGGTCATATTAGATTAATTTTTGCAGAAGCACTACTACAAAAAGAGGTCATATGCAACGTCCTTTAATTTTATATAAACGTCGATGACCAGAGACAACTGACGTTGATAAACTAAAACGACGGCTATAAATTTTAAGAGTGATAAAGATGACTGTCCATCCCATAAAAAAACCATAAACGACGATTCAACGGTTCAGAAAGAACCGTCGCTGTTGTAATAGGTTATAAAGACACGTGGATGCCACGTGTCTTGCTTGTAGACTATAGACGATGGTTCTCCACTGGAACAGTCATTTATAATGTCCCAAGACACATGGATGCCACGTATCTTGAAGGTAGGCTATATACGACAGCTCCAGATAGAACTGTCGTTGATAATGACCAAAGATATGTGGACAAAATGGGTAAAAACGATGGGTCAATCTCTGGCCCGTCATTTTTGTCCCTTGGTTATAAAGGCTAGTTTAAAAAAAACGATGGGCCTAGCTCTGACCCATCGTTTTTATCAATTTTTGGTTATAGACGACGGTTTAAAAAAACAAGATGGGTCTGGCTCTAGACCCGTCATTTTTATCAAAACGGCATTGTTTTGGCGCCGTGTTATCTGGGTAAAGACGACGGATCTAGCTCTGCCCGTCATTTTGGCTCCGTGTTTTCTTCATTACATGCCTCCTCCTTTCTTATTTTCCCCCATTTCTCCAAAAATCCTAAGCACCCAAGTTGCCGCAGTTTGCTCTTCTTCTGCATTGTGGTCATATTATTGCTTCATTTCACAGAATATTCATAGTTTTTCAACCCAAAAATTTTAAGGTGAGTACTCGGTAATTTATTTAAATTGTTTTTAACAAATTGTAAATGCATTATTCCATGAAAATGTTTGAACCTGTGCAGAATATTGAATATATTGTTTTCGTTTAATTGTTAATTTGTATATGACGAGTCTAACCTGTGCATTAAGAAGTTTGAATATTTAATATTTTTTGTTAAGTTGGTTGTTAATTTGTATATTATGTATATAATTGGTAATTGTATAAACTATCCAATGATATATATTAAACTCGATGATATGTATGAACTACCCGTGCATATATTGTGGACATTTTGTGTGAAAATTTTTATATGAGTGTTTCGGTTTAATTAATAATTATGTATAAGAGTTTTGTTATTAGAATTGTTATTTTAATTAATATTATTGTGTAATTAGTAATGTTATTTTAATTAGATCTGTTTACAATTTATACAAAAAAACAAAAAAAACGACGGGCCTATGTGGGAACGTTGTGTATATATCATGTATAAACAACGGTTCCTTAGTAAGAACCGTCGTCTATATGTGCCACATAGACGACGGTTCCAATTTAAAAACCGTCGTCTATATAGTTGCCACGTGGCCTCCATGTGGCTTCGGCGTGGTTTTAAACGATGTTTTGGTCCGTCGTCTTAATGTTTTAGACGTCGGTTTTGAACCGTCGTCTATGTTTCTAACTATTGACGACACCTAACTAGATGATGGTTTGGGTCCGTCGTTTTAAACACTTAAAACGTTGATTTTTTACCGACGTTTTTTATCCTATTTTCTACTGGTGAAGTGTTGCATGTTTTGAATTTTTCTTTGAGAAATAGCTACTGTACACCTTTAGTTTTGATTTTTTAAGTCTTGCTTTGTATTTTTAGTTCTTGTTTGGTGTCTATATTTGTTTTGTAATTATTTTAATGCATGTTATGTATGCTTAGATCAATTTTCACGATTAGGAAGTAAGTAGTTTGAAAATAAATAAATAAAAGTTTTTCCAAATTTTTGTAGCTCTTGGGTATTTGGAGGTGTTTAGGCCATCAAATCCAATTTTTTTTGTTTGATTTTTGTGCCATTTAATTTTTTTTTTATGTGTCTTAGTGTTAATAGATTAAATTTGGTACAAGTTTTTATAAGTTTTGAATTTAGAATTAAATTTTTGCATGCAAATAGCTACTGCCCAGAATCTGGACAGCAAGCTATTTTTCCATTAAATTTTTTTTTCAATGGTTTTGTAGTTTTTGAGTTTGTTTTCCATTAGTAATTAGCTCAGTGAGTATTTAGAGTCACTAGATTATTTTTCGTCTCAAAATAACTGCTGTTTAGATTTGCATTCCAAGTAACCGAAATAGTTTGTCTTTAAGTTATTGTTTTTGGTTAAATTTAGTTTCGAGTTTTTGTTCATTCTAGGTGTTTAGGTGCTTTCCAAAAGTTTTACCTAGAGCTTAAGTTCATTTTTTATTATTTATTTGTCATTATTTCATGAGCATTATTTTTGGTTTCTAGATAATCATTATGCATTTCAATTTGCTTGCATGTTTTTGCAGGCGTTTGCATTTTTATTTCGCCTAGAGTCTTGTTTCGGTTTTCTTTTTTTTTTTCTTTTTTTTTGTGTTGTTTTAGTTGCTATTTGTCTTTATTTTTCTTAGTTTATCCTATTGCTTTGCAATATTTGTTTACAAATCATTGTATATTTTGCTTTTTGTTTGAGTTAGGTTTTGTTTCTTTATTTTATTTTAGATTTTGTATCACTGGATTTGAAAAATGCAGCCATGAAATTTCAAGAGTATGGTTATCAAGCTTACGAGGATCAATATGGAATTGGAGTTACCAAGATTTATCATGTAGGTGACCATACATGAATGGATCACCAAGGAGGCAGTCTCTTTGCTCACGAAGATTCAATTCTAGGATAGACAAGCTAATCAAATCCCTTATGGTAACAAAGTGATGTACAAGAATAGCAAGATCAATTCCAAGGACCAACATAAGCTCATTACTTCATCAATCCAAGCTTTTTATGGGATTACAAGAAGATCATATGACAAGCCTCCATATTACCAAGAGAAGTCACCTTTGGATGAAGTTATGGAACAATTGCAAGCATGTGCTCATGAAGCTATAGAAGATTTGAAAGCACTTTGTTCATCTCAACCAAGGAAGTCACCTTTGGATGAGGCTATGGAGAATGATGTGGGCATCGAGCGCTCTTCTAGCATGGATGTGCTGCCAAGTGGACCAGTGACGCGTTCTCGACCTAAGAAGATCAAAGCGGGAATACTTGGACTTGTGAAGAGAATAATTGATAAAGATCGATTCAAGT